>SNQJ01S0025732.1:62759-94878 GCA_010110895.2 Picea sitchensis
GTCGTAGCAGAATCTGGAATGAAGAATACCACTGTAGAATATGTAGATTGAATGCTGGTAACTAGCTCCTAATGTGGGACATTGATATTCTCTACAAAAGGTGAAGTAGAGTCATCAAATAAAATATGAAAGTGGTTGTCATCCCAAAAATGACAACTATCCATATACCAATCATCACAATCTGCCTCAAAATCATACCAAGCATATATTTCTTGATTATATTCATCCCTAAGACCTTCCATAAGAAATTTCTCCTGCATGTTATTCAATGAATCTTGAATACTACGAAAACTATCATTGAGGCCATCTGCGAGGCTGTTTGTGAGGCTGTCTGTAAGACCATGTACAAATGCATTTAATCTGTCATCCAATGTGTGAAAAAATTGGGCTTTGAATGATTCAAGAATTTCTTTCAGATTGTGAGAATAAATAGTCATCTGAGCATCCTATGAACTCACTCAATAAGTTACGGCAGAAAATCGCGGCTTTTTCTGGAAAAACCCTAAAAAACTGTTGAAGTTAAAATGCTGATAACTTCACTTCCCGAACTCTGTTTTGGCTGATTTTTTTTTTGAAATTGGATGAAATTGTGAGAGGAACTCAGATATATAATTTATTTGGGCAAATTCGGCCTCTATATGCTATAGAAATAAAAAAAAAAATCGTCGTCGTCCGCAAAAAAAATCCTGAAAATTTGCAGATTTTAAAACTTCAATATCTTGACTTCCCGGACTCCGTTTTGGACGATTTTTTTTCTTCAAATTGGGTGTTTTTCTAAGAAGAACTCATATCTACAACCCTTTCCTGCAAATTTTTCTTAGAAATATACCGAAAACTTCGAGAATGTCGCGGCCCTCTTTTTTCTGCTCTGAAAAAAAAATCTGCAAAAATAAACAATATTTGTCCACAATGTCTGCCCAAAGAAAGTTTTCTGATACCAATTGTTAAGTACCCAATACTGAATACAAAATAACCACAACAGATATACAAGAACAATATTCAAAATCTTTTTTATTACTATCAAACCCTTAGGGTAGGGCAACACCATACAATGGATCTTATTATGGAAGGGATCCTCTCTTGTTCACTTGCCTCTTCGAGGGGGCATCCTCCTATTGAGATACTGCTCCAAATACAATATTTTTCTTCATGTCTAATTACATTGCTTGAACTCCTTTATATAGTACTACCATCACCTAAGAACATTCTAGAGGAGGAATCTTCTAGAAGTAGAACCTTCTAAGAAATCCTCTTACATTTATTATATCTAATTACCCATTTATTATATCTAACTACCATAGTAGGCCTTATTTAATAATATAGTGGACCTAGTCCACCTTACATTGAATGACTTCCACTATTATCACTATGGGCCATCTGCCCCCCCCCACTACCTCTCTAGCTACCTTACACAAGCAGTGCATACGACAATTCACATTCAGAACATAGGGATGCTCAGAAATAACAATGATAAGACTTCATACAAACTATGGAAATGAATACCAACAAATGTGAAGCACTTCAGAGTTTTCAGAAGAAAATGCTACATCACAAGAGAAGATGGCAGAATTGGAAAAATTGTTTCTCGATTCAATAAAGGAATACTAGTTGGGTACTCAAGCAAAAGGAAAACATACAAATGTTTCAATATGAGACTCAACAGAATAGTAGAAAGCATCAATGTGATGATTGATGAGACAGATGGTCGAAAGATAAAAGAAATTAACAAGGATTCAGTGGAACATGATCACAAAGAATATTTGAAAGAAAAAGAAGTAGATGAAGAAGAAGATAAGCCAGAACCACAACAAGAACAACATGATATTCAAGTACCTCCAAAGATACCCAACTGACAAGTGCAGAAAAATCATCCATCAGAACATATCATTGGAAACAAAGATGCAGGAGTTGAAACCAAAAGAAGAATCCACTCACCATAACAACAACATCTAGCACTACTATCTACTATTGAGCCGATAAGTTTTGAAGAAGCCAACAAGGATAAATTATGGATCAAAGTTATGGATGAATAGTTAGATCAAATAGAAAAGAATGACACTTGAGAACTGGTTCCAAGGTCGAAGAACAAGAATGTAATCAGTACAAAGTAGGTCTTCAAGAACAAATTGAATGAGGATGGATAGGTTACCAAGAACAAAGCAAGACTGGTATGCAAGGGGTACTCTCAGGTTGAAGGTATATATTTTGAAGATACATTTTCCCCAGTTGCAGGGATGGAAGCAATCAAACTGATACTAGCATATGCATGCTCCAAGAATATTAAAGTGTATCAGATGGAGGTAAAATCAACATTCCTAAATGGAGATCTAAAGGAAGAAGTCTACATTGAACAGCCAAAATGATTTCGGTTGTTCGAGAAACAAAATTATATTTGTAGGTTGAATAAAGCCTTGTTTGGTCTCAAACAAGCCCCCAGAGCATGGTATTTAAGACTATACATATACTTACAACAACAAGGGTTCAGAAAAGGAAATGTAGACAACAATCTCTACATAAAGGTAAATCAAGATAGTATCCTACTAATTGAAGTTTATGTTGATGATATTATTTTTGGAAGTGATGATGACATGATGAGTCACAAATTTTCCCCAAAGAGATGCAGAATGAGTTCGAGATTTATTTTCTTGGAGAGTTATCTTTATGTTTGGGTCTCCAGATATGTCAAAGAAACAAATTTATCTTTATCTCTCAGACCAAGTATATCATAGAAATGTTGAAGTTTGGGATGAGATATTGCAAACCAGTCAATATTCCTATGCAGACTAGTTGTAAGTTAAGTAAGGATGATGATTCTAAGAACGCATATCAAAGACAATACAAATCGATGATTGGAATCTTACTCTATGTAGCAACTTATAAACCAGATGTGATGTAGGCAGTTGGACAAGTTGAAAGGCTTCAAGCAGCACCAAAGGAATCCCATGTTATGACAATGAAGGGGGGATATTAAGATACCTCAAAGGTATATAAGAGTTTGGATTATGGTATCCAAAAGGGAAGGATCTATATCTTGTTGCCTACATAGATGCAGATTGGGTAGGTTGCTTTGATGATAGATTAAGTACAAGTGGAACATCTTTCTACTTGGGTGAGTGCCTGGTATCATGGTTAAGCAAGAAATAGTCATCAATATCTTTGTCCACAGCAGAGGCAAAATACATTGCAACAACGACATGTTGTACTCAGGTTATTTGGATGAAGCAAACTTTATAGGATATGCAAGTAAAGTATGATGAGCCCATTTCAATACTTTGTGACAACACCAATGCCATCGGTATCTCAAAGAATCTAGTGATGCACTCTGATATGAAGCACATTCTGATCAAGTATCATTTTTTCCAGAAACAAGCTATAGAGAAGAACATCAAGCTAGAATATGTCGGGACAAAAGAGAAGATTTCATATATTTTCACCAAACCACTTACAAGGGAAAATTTTGAGTATCTGCAACAAAATCTTGGAATAGTTTCTACCCCAAATTGATCCACACAACATAAAATTAACAAGACAGAGGGAGAGAAACATAAATCTTGAAGAGTTCAAGTAAAGAATCATTTTTATTACTTTTCATATATATCAGAGAGTTACACGAGGAAGCACCATGAAGAGAAAGGTCAGTAGAGTTAGCATAGGCCTATAGATAGGGGGAGCAACCCTAAGAGGAGGATTACCCTTTTCCATTTAAGTCAAAGGGGGGGACATAAAGAGCAAGGCATGGATATGGAGAGAAAGAAGCATGCAGACAGAGGGAGTGATGGTCACAAGGGGAGCATGAGAATAAGGCTTGCCATGCCTATGTGTTTCCATCAATGCCAAAGGGGGAGATTGTTGGACAATTGATTGTCATTGATGTCAACCCTTGGAGAGTGATCTTAGAGATTGATGTCAATCCTTGAAGAATTCTGGTAGCCCCAACGGTGTGGTTTTGGTACCTGAAGTTGAATGGAGAATATGGATAGAAAGAATAGTGTGAATGCAGGAAAGACCCTCATAGATGGATATTACTCGTTGTTCCATTTTCGGTGATATGCAGAATTCCATGTAGTTCCTCACGGTTAAGGAGATATGACTTTATGAAGTTGTAATCCCCAAAGAAGTGGTCAAGAAGCCCCTAGTTGGTTACAAGTCCTTAATCAAAGGGGTAAATTTGTTGTAAAAAGAAAACCCTAGAAACCTTAAATTAAGGAGAGGAGTTACCTAGCACAAGTATATAAAAACCTCAAGGAGTCATTCACAAGTACACTCGCACACTTAATCATTTCTTATATTTCTTATGATCTAGTGATCTTTTGCTAAGGTTTTGGTGTCATTTTCTGAGGTAGCAAAGAAGGTTCGACGACAAAAATCTCGGAGTTACATCAAAACCCTAGTTTCTAAGGTATACACGAGTTGCAGGTCTGTAAGGGAGCGTATGTACATGGGTTGTAGTGAAGAAAATGGCATATATACATGGGATTTAGAGGACAAAGTCGCGTACATGTGAAAATCTCATGAAAACTTGAGTAGATGTTGGTACCAGGTCCCTAGAGTCTAAAATGAAGGTTACATGTCAACATCATACTGTTTTAGTTCAACTTCAGAGGTATTGGTATGGTTGTATACTTGTTTTGATGGTTTCTTCTTGTCATGATATGGTGTATTCTTTAGGCATACTTGGTATGGTTGGTTTGGTATTTGGATATGGTATATTTTGGTTGCTTGGCTAAGTGAGGAGCACTCTTATATCTGATTCATCATATGACATGGTTCTTATAGTTCGTATATTTGAGTTGATTGTACATGGTTGAGACAAATTCATGTTGTATGGTGGTATATGCCTGAGGGACATGCATTGGTTCTTTGAGATAATTCATTGATGATATGGTTTAGATCTGTACATGGTTGATGGTATGGTATATGGTATAGGTTGCACATGGTTGACTCTCTAGTTCATAATGCATTGTTATTATTGATGTACCTTTGGTTCATGATTGATGCATGAAATAGTATATGTGTTGGTATACAGTTGATGCATGGTATGGTACAAGTGTTAGTTGGTTGATGAGAAAATACAGGTTGATCTGACAATAAGAGAGACAATTACAGAGACAGAGATAGAGACAGTGATAGAGAAAGTGATAGAGATAGACAGAGGCAGTGATAGTGGAAGAGTAGTGACAGTGACAATTACAATGGTTGAGTCTGTGATAGTTAGTCTACATTTATATTTCAGGGCGGTTGGACGGGTCAAGGATAGGTGGTTGTAGCCACCTTCCGGTTGTAGTTGGAGAACATAGGGGGTTGTAGCCTCCTTTTGGTTGGATCCAAAAAATTGGGGAGTTGGAGATTCCTTCAAGTTGTAGCCTAAGAAACTAGGGGATTGGAGCCTCTTTCCAGTTGCAGCTAGAGAATCAGAAGATGGTGCTTCCAATGAATGCATTCTTTTGATATATAAGAAAAAAATTCAATGGTTTTCTCCCATTTGGGTTTCCATGTAAATTATGGTGTACTGAGTATCTATTGTGATGTGATGTTGTTTATGATTATACTGTTGATGATATATTGAATACTAATGATAAATTGTTGAAGAATATACTATGGTTAAAAGTAAGATTTCTCATTATTGATTCACACCCCCTCTCGGTAATCCAACATTTTTCACTCCTTCCATCTAAGATTCACCATAAGGTTTATGTTACATTCTTCCTGATGTGCATTGTATCAAACAAATGAACAATTTTTAGGTTCTCATAGTAGGGGAGCCTATCGAATTGTTCGTGATAACTTTTCATTCCTCGAGCAAGCGCTCCATTATTAATGCCTTCATGACGACCTTCAAGGTGAAACATAATTGAAAATATTGCAACAATACATGTCGATTAGTACAACAAACAACATGCAATATAAATATAAAACATTACAAACATTTCATGTATGATACATAGATGATTTGATCCATACCTTGATGATATCTATTATATCACAACTGCCATAGATGAGGTGTCATTCTCCGTAGTTTTAATCCTATATCTTCTTTTCCATTGAAAATATGTTTTTCGATACTTCGATACCTATGGTTCTTAGAGAGGAAGTGCCTAAACTCATCAGACACCTTCTTTCCTGAACTTCTTGAAAGACGATATTTCACCTTAGGACCACAAACTAGACATGCAAATTTACCCTTTGTTTGAAGACTTGCAAGAGATGGATTAACTTTTATATCAATTATTTGAAGTATGTTTAATGAAATTATTATTTAAAAAAACATGCATGATATGAACTTCATAAAATTAAAGTACATTATTAAAGTGTAGTGTAATGTTATAACATACCACATAAATGTTTTAGCCCTGGGGCATCGTGAATTCTCCATACAAGCATTGCATGGAATTGAAATCCCCTTTGTGCATTTACTAGTCTAGAGATATCATACATAGTGATGCCCTTCAATAACTCTAGTAACTCATCGATAAGAGGCTTGATATATGCATTCATATCTTTGACTTTGTATTTACCTAATTGATTGAACACACAATACATAATTACTACATATATGAGTAAATAAAAAAATATCAAACATAATTATAAGACATAATTGAACATATATGAGTAAACAAAAAAATATAAGACAAAATTATGAAACAAACAAGACAAATGAGATGTTACCGTTTAAAAAAAAGTTATTCTAAACAAATACATGAAACAATCATTGCCAACATTATGTGCTCTCTCTTTATTGACATCCATGGAGGAATGTTATTGTTGATAACAAAAACAAGCCACACCGAGTAAGAAGATCTAATCTCTCCAAATGGTTTGATACCGTCAAATTCCAATGAAAGCCTAAGATTACGAGGTTTGACTTTAAAATGTGGCCATATTTCCTCTATCTTCTTAAATGCAGATCCATCTGCAAGCATTCGAAGAACATCATCTTTACTTATGTTTTTTGCATGGTAATCCATAAATTGTGCTATGATTTTGCACCGAAACAATTGCCGCAAACATGAAATTATGGGAATATAACGAAGAACCTTGCAAGGCACCTTTTTTGTTACTTTATCGGTTTGATATCTACTAATTTGACAATTCGGGCATTCTTCTTTCAACACATGTTATCCATAATATATAATATGATCATCATGACATGCATGAATAGCTTGATACTCCATTTTGATATCTTTCATAATGGCATGTAAATCTCAGTATGTGTGAGGTAAAACAATTGACGATGGTAACCAAAATTCACCTAACAATCTACAACATAAAAAAAATAGTATTGGTTAATGTGAAGAATATTAATCATACATATTGCATCCAAATTTTATAGGTGATCAACTAACAAAAAAATAGAGGAAAAAATAAAACCTTTATCATGTTGTACTAAATGTGACAAAATATATTACAATATACCTTAGGATTTGTGTCACACAAGTGTTTGAAAAACCATTCATAACCTTTAAGTTCACCAACAACAATATAGCAACGAGAAGACTTGTTTTCAAGCCTTCATAAAGAGGTTGTCTTGCGTTCTCAAGTACATGTATATCAAAAACACCATCAAGCAGGTCGTCATCATCATCCATTCCTACATTATTAAATGTCTCCTCGATCAATGGATCTGTCCCATCTTCTTCAACTGTGTTATTAGCATGATCATATTCTTCCATAGGATCATTAACTTGATCTTCAATATTCGCTCCATGTTCCTAAACATGTTCTTGTACATCCACGTCTTCCTCCATATCGTGTTCCCTAGGACGTCATTCCTTTATAATTACAAACAAACAAGTAATAATATTGTATATAACAAATATTAAAATGATACAAATGTTTACAAATATAATATAGGAAAACAAAGACAAACACAAAGATATCTTAGGTGAGAGCGAGAAACAAAGACAACAAAACAATGATGAAGCTTGTGCAATTTATCAAGATATTTATGAATATGTTGAAAAAATATAGGAAAAATGTTACTTTTATTGACATATAGAAAGAGAGACACTTTGTGAGATTATATATAGTCACAACCAGCAAAAAAAACCTATTCTTATTTCGTTGCATTCATCAATATATCATATTCTTCCCTAACCCTAAACCTTTAACCCATATTCCCTAAAACCCCATTAACCTATAAATCCCCTAGGCCCTAAAACCCCTAAACCTACCAGCTTAAACACTAACCTATTAACTCGTAACCCCTTAACCTATGATCAATAACCCTTAACCCACCCCTAACCTTTAAACAATTAACCCCTAACCCTTTAATCCCTAACTCCTTATACCATATCCCTATAATCCTTAACACCTTAACCCCATTCCCCCTAATCCCTTCAACCCCTTACCCCCTAATCCCCTAAACCATCCTAACCTCTTAATCCCTAACCCTAAACCCCTGACCCCTACTAGGCCCTAAACCCCCTAAACCTACCTTAAACCCTAAGCTACTAACCCCTAACCCCTAAACCACTAATCCCTAATATGGCCTAATTATTAACCCTTAAACCGATAAAATCTTAACCCCTAAACTCTTACACCCTTGTACCCCTACCTTAAACCCCTTCACCGCTAAACCCTACCCTAAATCCAATGAACATGTGGTCGTAAGATACAAGGGGTTGAGATCAGATATTATATAGCCCTATGATCCCTAAACCTTAACCCACCCCTAACCTCTAAACCATTAACCCCTAACCCCTTAGACCCTATCCCCATAATCCTTAACACCTTAACTCTGACCCTAACCTGACCTAACCCCTTAACCCCTAACCCTAAACCCATAACCCCTACTCCCTAAAACCTAATTATTATCTAAATCCCCTAGGCCCCAAACCCCGTCTAAACCTACCTTAAACCCTAACCTATAAACCCCTAAACCCTAAACCATTGAGCCCTAATTTGGTTGTATTAACCCTTTAACCGCTAAAATATTATCCCCTAAGCCCTTACTCCCTATACCCCTAAACCTTAAACCCGCTAACCACTAAACCCTACATTATTCTTCTTCTACATTTAACATATAAACATTTACAAAAAAAAATATGCAATATAAAGACATATAATGAATAACTTACCAAGGAACGATATTCATGCCTGCCTTCAAGGTATCCATAATCTCTACAATAATTTCTAGCTGTTTTTTTTTAACTATTATAGCCCCTGCATTTGTTACAAGGGAAATAACATTTTCCATCACCGAAAGCCTCCAATGCAAATCTCATGTTTCGTTGTACTCCTCCTGGAGGAATGTTATGTGACATTTTTCCTTACCAAACGTTCAGTGATTATTGTATTCAAAAATCAACCTCTGTAGTTTAACTATTTCTAATGCAATTAACAAAATAAAATAAAAAATTCATTTTGACCCAAAAATATCCCCTATAACCTCTGCAAACCGCCGATAGTGTAGCAACAATGTCAAACGTCTCTAATATTTCGAACTTCTTTATATTTTTTACCAAAGAGACGTTGTCTAACGGGAAAAAACATTGACTTCGTCAACTGTTAGATATTCGACACCAAATTTATTGACATGGTCAAACATCGTATGTCCGTCGAATGTATCATTGACTTTGTCAAACTAAACACCTGTCGGGTATCCAAGTCCATGCTCATCGTATATCCGACGACTATTGGGATTTTTTGAAAAAAATACTAAAATTGCAAAAAAACTCTGACAATACGGCATATCGTTGGATTTTCCACCCATATGTACTAGTGTGTGGAATCTTGGTTCAAGGTATAAGTCCTTGGTCGTTTTAAAATGCACTCCATATGATATATATAGATTTAGAATGTTATTAAATTCACCCCAAAACTTAGATAACTAAATTTGGAGCTATATAGAAGCATGGGAGCGAATTTCCATTAGGTCATTATCTACTATTTTAGCCTCTCAATTTACAAGGTAGAATTTGTCCCTTTTACACAATAGACAATTTTATGTTTGCAAATAAAAATCTAAATATGTAGATAGGTGTAAAATTATCTAATACACCCTCAAAAACTTGAACCACTCAAATTGGAGGTGCATTAAGACATGGGCATGCATTTTAGTGAATCTTAGCGTGCATTTCTGCATAAGGACATAAATTGCAGTTTAAAAGAAAAACATGTATTTCATAAGTGTGACTGTGCATTTTTAGTCACAGAGGCTCTAACAAGCTTGAATTAGGGTTTTATGCAAGAATAGAAACCCTAATCCTAATTGTCTATATAATCTTATATCGAAAACATTGTCATCTACATATGGCTCAACCTACTCCCTATGTCCAATGCAATTCGATTTTTTTTACTTTATTATATGGTCGTCGGACCTCTGACACCCGTCTGTCCCATTTCCAACAGGACTTGGAGCTCTCATAGCATCTGCGTTGGATTTTCGACAGTGCTTACGCAAGCCTATGTCACAGTAACGATCGTCGTTCTCAGTAAAACGATAACTGTTTGCCTGATGACGGTTTCTTGGAAAATTCCACGTGGAAAACCAATGCGTCACAATACCGCCACTACTATGGTGGTTGTAATAGCAATGATTATGTGTGATGGATATCTTTTTCACAAAATATCTCCACAATTTCCACATGGAAGTTTGTGACGTCGGATAGCCGATATACGATTAGTGTTGTCGATATTACAACGAAAGGGGTTCGAAAAATAGCTGGAGAGGGGATTTTTCGGAAGCCAAACAGGAGTCTGTCTAATGGGCATTGGAATGACGTTAGAAAATGAGCCAAATGTACTAGTGGGTGTAGGTTGTACTTCTAGTGGGGGATCTAGTGTATTTCCTTCATCTGGGATGGAATCTAAATTGATCGGGGTTGTCCCTTGTGGAGTTGAGGGTTGTTTCTGCTTTGGGGTCATGTCTAGTTCATCCTCTTGCTCCACCTCAACGTGCATCCCCTTACCCGTAGATTGCTTTCCCTTTGCTTGTGATGTGCTCGCATGTTTTTGCATGGGAACTGATGCGTTATTTTTTTGTAGTGTTGTTGTTGTTGTTGCTCCTTTCCTCTCTTGATTCCTCTTGGTTCGTGTTTCGAGCTGCTCTAGATCATCCTTAGGGGTAGTTTTAAGATTATCGTCCCATTCCTCGACATCCTACTGGATGTCTTCTTCCATGATAGAAATGGAAGTATGGCGGTTGCAACTTGTTGATATGTATGTGGATAAATAAAAGCATTATGGAAATTACATTCAAATTGGAGGTAAGCCCTGTACCTTTCCATGATACTAATCGAGATGTGAAACATTGAATTATCTGCTTGGATAAGTTATGTGTACCATTTCTACAATCACTTGTGATATGTGGCTTGGGATTCTTATTCCTTAGTGTACTGAAGTGTGAGAAATTCGGGTGCGATGAAGGTTGGCACACTGATTGCATCATCCATGTGGCATGGAGGGGGCCCCCATAGAATAATGGAAATCAGTAATATGAACAAGTTGTAATGAAACTCTTTACCCAACTCTCAGGCCTCCAAACAATCATAAACAAATTTGTTTAATAGATAATGCGCCAACACCATATGGACTCCTGCAACACATCTTTTTGCTGCAATGGCAACTCCAATTGGACATTCTTCCTTATGACACTTGCAGAGTAGTTTGCAGGAAAGAAACTGTGTAGCAAAGTGGACTCTTTGATCATTGATGTTTGTAATCACCACCATGCAGGACCTTCTGCACATATCATACTTAGTGTAAATTTATTCTTAGGTTGTGTCCTTATTCTTGAGTGTTTTCGTTGGGTCTTTGTCCTTTATTGGCAGGCCTAAAACCTGGTACTTGGTGTCTTCATCAACTAGGTATATCTTATCGAGCCAAAGAAAACCGTCATGCAATCGAATAAGTAAGAATCGAACACATGCCAAGACCAGTGGGCCTCGACCAAAATGTGGGAAATCCACCAGAGTTAGTACACCAGATTGTCGAAGGGGCTTGGCCCATTGTTGGGTGAACACCTTCTATTTCCCATTTTCCCCCTGAATTGTCTCTTCATATCAGTTGAATTGCACCTTAGGGAATTGGGATGGATCTCAAACATTGTAGTCGATGTACTACAACAAAGGAATTTTCCCTATCCAAGGGCTCGTGAAGCTTACATTAGAGGGTATGACTGGCTCGGGCACCTGCTATTCCTTAGTGGCCTTAGCTTTATGTCTAGCATGGGGCTTATTGGGGGGGATTCCATAATATCCTACGACTGGGTATCGCCTATGTATTCTCTTTTCTCTTTGATAGTATGACTACGGTGGTTGAGATTGCGGCTTAATTTGTCGAATTGTTGGCATCCTGTTACTTGAGTATTCCCCTCTCATCTCTTCACTTTTCTCTTGTGTTGTTGGGCGGAAATGGTGAGTTGAAATACGAGTATGGATTTTTAAATATGTGGAGGGTGACATTCCCTCTATGATCTTAGTTATCAAGTTGTTATAAAGGTTGTTTATTATTGATCTGCCCTAGTATAACCGTCACACTTCATAAGTACCTTATTACCATAACTAGTTTATTTTCCCCGGGGCACCCTCACTTGTCATATGGCTAACAAATCATCCCACTTCTATATCCATTTGTGTCTTGTTAGACAACTGTCAGCAATCGTTGTTCTATCCTTTTAAGTTTAATATGGCATTTAAACCTTAATATTTTCCAAAATGTGCAAAATCTTAGTCGAGTATGAATTGTCATGTCCCACCTTATTACATTGATATGTCTATGTTTCCTATTTATTACTTTGATAAATATTACTCTACCTATGCCCCAAGTCCTATCCTACTAGTGTGCAATGCATGTCTACTGTGTACCCCTGCTCCGTTCTAGGTATGCTATCCCATCACATCCAACCCTAACAGACCGCGACACTTCTTGACCTTAATCATGTTTCCAAACCCTTTCCATGGAGGGTCATTGGTTCTTGTAGTTGGGACCAAAGAAGTTTGACGAGGGGCCAACCTTTGATTTGGTTCAAACTCTGTCATGCACTGCCCATCTACTGGTGCGATCCTAATCAAAGACACTTGATGGGTGGGGCTCTTTTCGGTGTGGTGCATTTGGAAATATGATGGATCCCTTATGTATTAAAACTTTGTTTATCTAGACAATGCCTTTGATAGGAACACACATGTTCATGGGGATTTACCATAGATCGGAATATTTCCTTGATTGACTCCACCACCTGTGCCCATTCTTGTAGATGTTCTCAGTGTGTTGCCCACCATTGTGTAGGTATTCCTTCTAGTACTATGTCGAGGGCCTATATTATGTGGATCATGTGAATCTTCTACATCTATGTAAGGAATGTATCCATTGAGTTTGTTCCATCAAATCGATGTAGGTTGTAGGGTCCTATCCCAATCTCACGAGCCATTTTGGTGACTCGCGTGCATCTTCTCGTTGAAACCTCATAAAGCTTGTTTTGTCATCTCTCCATAACAACCTATGAATCAGTATCATAGGAGCATGCACTTCTTCGGCTTAGCTCACCATGAGTTGTGGGGTTGATATAATCTTCTTTGCACCCTGAAATATTTTAGATGTTTTCAATGATGGAACTCTATGTATCCTCATGTATGGGCTCATTATACATGTCATCCTCATTTGGATCCAATGGTGCAATGATGTGCAAGGTATCTGTTTCAAAGAACATTTGTCGTTTCTTCAGATTCAAAACTGCATTGTTGTAAAATGCCTATTTAATGCTAAGTAGAGAAGGGTATGGATTTGAGTCATCCATGATCTCAATCACCTCAAAGTCTACTTTATTTTTCACCCCTTCAATATTCACCTCCACTTTCTCCAACCGACCTATGGGATATATTCAATATTGGTTAGCCAACCTAAGTTGAATGGGGGACCAAAACAAGTTTGGCTTTCCCAAGATTTCTTCGGCAATATTTTCACATCAGAGCTCAGCTCTAACATGACACCATCCATCTCATAGATTTTGAGTTTAGCTATCATTTTGAACACTCTTCCTATGCACTTTTTCTTGCTCACCTAGTGCACATCCCTTTCTGGAAGTGGGGAAAATATAGCTACAGTGGTCTCTTTTTCCCCCATACACCTTCTCAACATATGGATTAAATTATTTGCAGTCTCATAATCGCCTAACATTTGCAGGAAAAAACGCAAGAAGTTACTTACTTGGTCTTTTGATTTCTCCCCACGAAAAGCATTGCACTATGTTTCTTCTCGCACAATGCACTGCATCTCTTCATGCATGTGTTCCTCCTTAATTGAATTTTTTCGACCCATTTCACCTCTTCATGTCTACGAGATTCTTGCAACGACCTCTATTTCGCACATTGTATCTCCTCGTGCACACAAGCTTCCTCCAATGATTTTTTTGTTGTGCGACATACCACTTCATGGATGTGAGCCTCCTCCAATTATCTTTGTGTAGCATGTTGTACCTCTTCAAGCACCCAAGCTTCCTCTAGTGATCTTTGCATCACGCATTGTTACTCTTCACGTGATATGTCCTCCTCTAGAGCCCTTCGTGTGTCACGTAGGAATTTCTTTTGTTGCAAGACATCAAACCTAGGAGGTTCCTGCATCATTTGTTTTTATCTTCCCTTCAATGTTCTGGCATAAAACTTCTCCATGTTCTAAGTCCATTCCCATCTAAATTCCTCGGGTCACTACCCTCACATCAACTTCCTCCTATGGCTTCTGATCTTCGCACATCTCCACAGTCACCATATTACAATGTGTTTTATTTTCTTCTCACTCTGAAAACAAATCTAGGCAATCTTCTGTGACATGTTCAGTATCATGACAATACCCACAAAGAGTGTGTGTCTTAGTACAAAATCATGACACGTGGCCCACTTCACCACAATTAAAGAAGATAGACGGTCTTCCTCCACCACCACCGTATCCTCTTCCTCGTCCTTGTCCATATCCTCCTCTTGGACCTCCATCTTGATATCCTCCTCTATCCGCACCTCCGCAGTTGCCACCTTTCAGTTCTTCCTAGACCCATAAGGAATTTGCAGTGTGCTCCTACATCAATTGAAGTGATCAACAATTGTTCACATCTTTCCCCATGGATTTGTAGAACTTGCAAAACAGAGTATGTGTAGTCTTTTGGTATTTCTGTAGTGTTGGGCATTAGGTATATGTCCCAATTGTCTGCAAATATTGCACCACTCGGTCTGAGGTCCAATTTGGAATGGATTCAATGTACCCATCACCATGTGGTTCCCTAGTGTAGGACATTCATTTCTATGGTGACCTTCTGTGTAACACATAATACACCACACATGCTCACGCACCACCTTATCCTTAGGCATATCTTGTAACTGTATTACAAGGTTTGCGAGTTGAGATCACATTGCTCCAGCCCTGTTGATGTCTCACTGCCTCTTGGGGTAGCTTCTAGGTGCATTGTAGTCTCCACAACCTCTGCTTGCGTCGTCACCTTTTGTTGGGTGAGCGAGACTCGAATGTGGGGTAAAATTCATGCAATAAACCACTCTTTGTGTTGGACGTCTTGGATCTAAAATGTCAGTCTGTCCAACAATATCTTGAACCGTTAGTCATAGTCCCATATGGTTTTTCCAATCTGTTGCTTGATCTCTTTGATCTCAGTGATACACTATAATTTTGACTTAGGCTTTTGGAACTCCCTAAGCAAATCTCTCTTAATCTTTGTCAGGGACCTATTTTGTCTTGCTAGTGCAGTCACCTTGTACTTCATATACCACATCAGATGTTTGTCTTTGAATGTTGTCTCCAGCTGCGTTATCTTAGACGCTTCAGCTGTGTTTCTCATCACAAACCATATAGCTTCACATGTAAGCCAATTTTGTTTTGCATCATCTCTTCCCATCCTATGGAACACGGGTAACCTCAGAGTTGTGTCTCGATTCGCCATATTCAATCTAGTACTGTGTCCTCCTGACTGACCACTAGTTATTGGTGATATGGATATTGATATTGAAATTCTTCCTAGTGAAGTATTGTTGAATTCAACCTCTTCTTTACTTGTATCTTCTCTTCTCCTTTATTCTACTCCTATATCCACACTTTATTCGTTTCTTTCTTCTTGATTACAAATGTGCAAGGGGGTGGTTCCTCCATATTCTCTCATTATCCTCAGTGAGGGATCCCAAAGAGATTTCTACTTATAGTTGTGTAAGCCCATTCACAATAGCTAAAGCATCTTCCCCTTCAAGGAGGGGTCCATCACCATCATCTACCATGTCAGCACCACTAATATGCGCCTCATCATCCTTTGATGTGAATATATCTCTCAAAAACCAAGGGGATCTAACTTTGTCTTCTTCGACACTACTCCCACTACTCCTGGTATCTTCACTAAGTGATACCCTACTCCTAACATCACATCTCTTTAACGACCTCTCGCCTTCTGCGCTTCTCTCTGACATAGAACTTTCTTTTGCACATCCTTATGGTGTGGTCTCCTTTCTTTTCATTCTGGGTTTGACCCGTCATATTTCACCCATTGCTATCGTTTTTATGCTCCTTTGTTCAGATTTCCTCCTTAGCTCAATTCTTCTTACATATCTCTCGACGTTTTTTCTTTTCTTTTGTTCTGGGTCCATTCTCTTCTCACCTCATCTCCTCATTCTCCGGATCACTCCCACTGGATCCATTATCTCTCTTTCCCCACCTTCTTTCCATCCCCTCCCTCTGCGCGAGGGGGTCTAATCGACCATCCTATCGGGCTCCATGCACATCAACCCCTTCTCCACAAACAACATCTTGATCCACATGGGGATCTCTTCCAACAATCTTTTTCTAGGGTCAGCCGCAAATTTTCTTTCAGTCTCGCTGAAAGAATCATTTTATTCGATGGAGAACTCAATGATGTATCCTTCCTTAACTCGGTCAAACTAGAAGCCAACTGCTCGAGCCCACTTATTATCCAAATATTTCAATATATCAACTATAGTTTGGTCCCGTACCTATGGTTCTTGGGCTCCCAGTGAAGTGTTAATCGATGTCTTCCTCTTTAACCATTCATACAACAAACAATGAAACTTAGCACAAAAAACTTCATGCAAATTTGTATAGATATACCTCTGCTTCCAACTTTCAACGTTGGTTATCAAGTTCTTAGTCTCTCGTCGTGCAAACTCGTCTTCCTTCTCAGATATCCAGTATTGTATTTCCTCCCGAGAATGTTTCCACCTCATTCTCTCCCTTCATCATGCAATACAAAACCTTCAGGTCTAAACAACGAAACCATTTGTTGGCTCTACTTCCTCTCGTTGCAAGGTTACAGACCTGAGGTTCATCAAGCTTTACCAAATAAAACCCAAGGCATTGACATATTCAATGCTCAGTCAAGGATCGAAGAAGGTCTCACTCAAGACTCCATGAGAATCACAGATACCATTAGTCTTGTGTCGAATGCAAAAGGACAACTCATACAGGGAAACCTCTCGGGAATAAACCTATTAATTCATTCATAGCTAAGCAACAAATTACCATACATCAGAAAGTAAAAAAAATTATTAAGTAAAACCATGATACAAAGAATTGTAGAGAGAAAGGACTTCACATTTCATTTATTAACTTTAAAGGAATTAAGATACAAGAGTCATAACAAAGATCTATGTCATGCACTCTAGTCTTTTTTTTCATTCATACACAGGTTTTTTCTCTGTTACAGACTCATGCAAGAACTTGGACAAAACCAGACGTGGAACTCTCTCTTTTTGTTCCAGTCTACACTATGTTACAATGTTGAACTCTCTTTTGCTCTTCCAGTCTACTCTACTCCACTCTCTTGAGTGAAAAAAAATCCCACACACTTTACTCGTCCGCAGACATCCCCCATATCTTTCTTGGAGCGCGGTAATCCTAGCTAATTTTTCGGCTTATCCATATCCTTTCCCATGATCATTCGAGTTGTTATAGAAATAATTTACAAAAGATTTTCGAATATACACTCAGACTTGGTCTACATGCAGTCTCTTCTTGATTCCTTGTGTGCAATACAAAGTTGGGCTGGTGCGTGCGATATTTCTTTGGTTGACGTTGATGTTGATCCTTCCTAGCGCCACATAGTGTGTCTTCATGGGGTCACATGCAGTATTGATTTGTAGCGTGCACAACTTCTTCAAAACCTTTGGGTGCGAACAAATATGCAACATTGATTTACACTTACTCCAAATATACTCTATGCTAAGTATAAATAAAGAATTCCAACAATCCATAGACAAATTTACAATAGACCATTTATACATCATGTTGAAGAAAATGAAGGACTTATTGATAGCAAGCACATGCCACATGGAAACAAAATGTATGGGAGTTATTCACCATGCAACCATTAGTATCCACTAAAGATACCACCTCCAAGTCATGATATGAAATAGCAAAACTACCACTAAATCTCCACCTTAGACTCAACATGTGATAATACTATAGAGCACCACCACAACTATACATTCACTATCAATCCGTTGATACCTCTATTGGTACTCAATCTACTACTTTCCCACCTTTCTCTTACCCTCTCTCTATCTCAAGGTTGGCAATTCCTTTTACTTCTACAATTAAGACAATTTTTTTATTTACCCAATGGACCAGTGATGAAGGTTACAAGACATGGTGCAAGGGTTGGGAAAACTATTGGATAATGGTGCAATTCCTTGAAGTTCTAATGGCCAAGGAAAACCATCCACAAGTTCAACGAGTTGAGCTTTCTCGCAGTTTGACACAGTTAGAATATAGGTTACTTTATGGTAGCATGGCACTCTATCATAGTCAAGCAAGATAACACAAGGTACATGGGCATTATTTCAACACAAGAATAGAAGAGAGAAACAAGACTATAGTATAAGAGAAACATACGCATTATAGAAGAACTTATGTGATGAAATGAGGGAAGAACTTCTCTTTTTATAGAGAAAGAGGTTAAGGATGAAGAACTATTCAAGTTATGAAAACTCAAAGAGATGAAGGAATCATATCTCATTAATAAAAAAAAATATTATCCACACTTTAAACCAACTAGATGAATATTTGACATGCTCCACTAATTCAATAAAAATAGGCCACATATTATGTCCGTCACATGTACCCACTTAAAGATGAATGAAGGAATATTGGAAGTGCTCCACTAATAAATTAACAATCATTGGAAGAAAATTCATAGATTCTTTTGTTAACATGTAGTCACTTGAAGACAAAAGAAAGAATATTGAAATGTACCAATAATCATAAATACCTTTGACACAAAAGATTATTTCATTTTTCCACCCTCTATCTTCCCCTCTTATCGGTTCATAGCTCCCTTGTGCCCATAATACTCTCTACCATGTGCACATTTTATTGTATCGTACATTTTTTACTTATTTTGCAATATAATGTATTGACATGTTGAATTAACATTTGAAACTAGAAAAACAACTTAAAAACATATTGTTAAGTTTAAAATTTGTTATTCTCTAGTTGCACCTTGGTCTTTGGTTCCACGCTAGTAATATGTACAATGTATTTACATTATGGTGTATTCAAACTTAGTCCACATGGTTTTGATCGCTAGAAAAATGAATAACAAAATTATTTATTTACATAATCAAATATATCCCAGGGTAAAAAACGAGGTATTACAATTTCATCTCAAACTAAACCCAAGTGTAAATAAATGACTCAAATGAGTTCTCTAAAAGGTCAAAGTGATCCAATTCAAAGACCATGAGGCAAATGACCCTATCTAATCACTAGACATCTCTACAAATTCATACATCTAAACTAAAGTAAGAGAACTTAAAAAAAATAGTCCAACATAAAATAATGCTTTAAAAATACCAAGTCATCATTGAATAAGTCACCCATAGACACAACACAAAAGCCTAATCACATTGTCACCTCCATAATGGATAAAAATATATGAATACTAAAACTCAAAATCCTTATACTACAATACACATCTCATTGCCTTTTTAATCTTAAGTCATGAAATATATCAATAATAATGAAATCTCCAAACATAAACATCTCATAAACCATTTATGTCAATTGAGTTTGTTAAAGTTTTACAATTTTAATTTCTATTTTTGTCATTTTCCATAAGTGAATCCACAAAAGTTAAGTTAATGATAAATCAACATGTTGGAAAACATTGCAAAACATTACAGGGAAAATATCATGGAGTACATACCACAACCAACTAATTTTTAAAATAATTAAAAATTCTCCTAAATTAAATCCACCAACGACCATAACGTTTATGTAATTATCTCCCAAAGCTTCTTTAAATTCCAACTAATGTAATTATGTCCCAAAGCTTTCTTTAAATTCTAACTAATGTAAGTATTTGTCACATATGTCAATTTTAAAACAAATTCATAATCATCATCTTTATTGATCGATTTGTCACACATGTCAATTTTTTGAACAAATTCATAATCATTATCTTTATCTATATCGGATATGCTTCTTTACACAAGTATGAAAGATTTCCCTGACCAGCCAGAGTTGTCGTATCTCACACAAAATTTTCCCGAATACGAAGGAAATTCTCAGTTTCTGAGACGAGAAACGGAAAACATTGGATTCCCAGAGAACCATTGGCTTCTTTCTGAATGCTAAGATGAATGCCATACTCGTTTCTTAGCAGGGTTTCGTGTCTTGGCCACAATAATGTCCTATTGTCAGGTACCTCTATCCTTGATTACGAAGCATCCAACTGCACTGATGGAACGCATTACTTTGGTGCTTAGCGCTTGCAGTTCTTAGTTCATCTTCAGATATGTATTAATCCTAACCATGATGATGTGTGCACATTCAATCATGATTCATAACCACCAATGTTTTTCACTGCAGTGATGGAGGGCACACATTTAGTTCAGAGAGTTCCCTGGTCAGTTTTCTTGAGTAGTTTAATGTCTTTAGGCATTTTACAAACCGCCTTTTTGTAATCTTGCTGAAGTGCTAATGAAATTTTCTTCAAAGAAACAGTTTTGCTCCTGTCATATCTGCAAACTTTACTAGATTTTCATGTGCCTGAACTTGGACTGCTCTTCTTCTCATAACCGATTAGAAATATGCAACATAAAAACGAAGATTCTTGTTTTTAAGCAAAATTGCAACACCAAAGTCTTATTAACCGAAAGATATCTTTTGGTGAAGATGCTCCTATCAATATCAGACAAAAGATATACTTTTCATCTATATGTTGGCCAGACTACATTCATAGAGATTAACAGCTTCTGGTTGAATTGTAGATTATTGCCAATTAACAGTCATAAAGATTAACATCTTCTAGTTGTTTGACAGCTAACAGTCATGGATTCATGGAATCATTTTATGGAGACATAAAGAGTGCTAACTACTGAGATAAATTTGAGATAAAGTGGTAACGACCCTTTTCTGAACAAGTCAAAAGTTTGACAAAATACCAAAGAACTGTAATTTTATAATCAATATGGCGTGCCAAAACATAGGGAATATACAGCCTTTTTTCTTTTTAAAAATGGTTGTATCTTTTGACCAGAGTTGGAATTTGAAAACTAAACAGCCTGTCAAATTTGACGGTGCCTATTTTTGACAGTTTTAATGAAGAATGTTGATGGTTCTGAGAAACTTTTAACCATATTTGATTGGCAAATTGCCCATCAAATTCCATCCCTACTTGTGACTATCATAACAATATAATTTGTTAGGGTGGGACTTTAAAAATTATCCTCTTTATCCCTCAATAGTTGTGATCCAGGTAGCTAGTCTATCCAATTTAACCTTTGGCAGAATGCTCCGGGCACCTATGGTCTAGTCACCATGCATAGTTTTGTTTGGAACCTTAACCCAACAGCTTGGTTTGTTTCATCTTTTGGATCGAAAGGCCTGAGAAGCACCACAAAATTGGGTTTGCTCTATGAACCCAATATGGCTGAAATGTACTCCTGATTCTAATTAATGTTCCCATGGTACATATTGAAATCCCAAACTATAGAGATCACCAGTCTCCAAGAGCGTGATAGTTTAACACAAAACTATGAGCATGACACACCATATGACTTATCTAACAAGTTTTAATATCAGTTTTCACATTATCAACAGTCAGCATGACACACCATATGACTTATCTAACAAGTTTTAATATCAGTTTTCACATTATCAACAGTCATATGACGTATCTAACAAGTTTTAATATCTGTTTTCACATTATCAACAGTCATATGACTTATCTAACAAGTTTTAATATCTGTTTTCACATTATCAACAGTCCACTGATGGTGTTCAAAAGGAAATACCATAAGCCGTAAGGATTTTTTTGAGCCTTTAGTATCATCATTTATCCTTCGGAATGATCCAGATCTCCCTTTACCAATTCATCTTCTACATAATACGATAATGGGAGTTTTGGGTTTCTTTTTAATAATATAAAATTAGCCTATTCAGTTAAACACAACTTCTTTTTCCAGATATCAACCACAATATTCACAAGCACCACTACATTAAGCGAAGCTCCTTCTTTGATATGGTAAGTGGCAGATGTTTATTAAAGAATGTTAATAGTATCCATCAACACTGCATTTCATTTGGTCTTCGTGTTAGTTTCCAAGCATCTGTTGATGCTCCTTGTCATCCATTGCAACTTGAGATCAATATACTAGCCTGGACTTTCGATACTGCTTAGTTTCAACATGAGCAAGAAGTACTGAGACAGCATAAAACCAGAGTGTCGAGAGAACATGTTACTGCTTTTAGAAATGTATCCTGTATAAAATGACTAGAATGAACTTGTGTTGTAAGTGTGTAGGAATGAACCTCAAAGCTAATTGCAATGTGCACCTTTTGGGCTATGAAAGTTCCTCTGAAGATAGAATTTTATTAACAGAAAAACAAATTTACCCTATGGTGGTAGACAAACTGCTTAGAAGCAGTTATACTCAAAAATAACTAACTGACAGGCATATGTGTGTGTAGCAAGGTAGACGTACAAGTGAACTATAGTAATATGAGACTGATCACCAGAGTCTGTTCGCCACCCTTACCTCTCATTTGAGATTCCATAACTCTGCATCAGTCATGGCTTGTTGCAGACAGAATGTAGATAATTGGTGGAAATGCCACCTCTGCACCACGTACAGGGCTAGCAGCTGGGTGAGCCCACCTTATGGGCTATGAAAGTTATTTGAACTTTATACTCGATGACAAATTGATTTCCCTACAATCACCTTCCATTTCAAACATCAAGACAGTAACGTATCCATGTTTAGAACACCGATCCGATGCAAACAAACAGCGGGAAAGACTCCACTGGGAATTATTTCATAATGGAATAAAACAAAATAGTAATCTATGTTTGAAATGGCATTCGACTGCTAAAGCAAAAGAAACCTCCTGCAATTCCTTGAATTGAAAGAGAAATGTGATGGACAGAAAAGAGTATCGAGCAAGACATTAATGCTAGACTTTTTTATCTTAAACTCATGTATTTCAAAGAACAAACACATCTGCAATCATAAGACCATTACAAAGTTGAAAGAACTGTGTCTTTGCATACTTTTGCAAACTTCTCTGATTGTATGTATTCAATGTATTGAGACCAACAGACCTCAAAAAATAAATGAATCTCCTATGTGTTATATTCTTTGCATGTGTGTGTGGGCGCGTCAGATTTGACAACTGCATCCGACGATCCCTCTAGTGCTCTTTGTGTTGTGTGTGCGGGGCGCTTCCTAGGGGGTCCCAGGGGTCAGGTATAGCCCTCTGGTTACGCCCAGTGTTTGGGGAAAAACCCAGAATTTTTTTTGGGGGCGTTTTTGCTATTTTAGCGGATTTGCTATTTTTAGCAGTTTTCAAAATTAATCCCGGATTAAGGGATTAGGGTTTTGGTATCTACGGAATACCTAAAAACATTGTATATATATTGTATGGTGAATGGTGAAATTAATACAATGAAGCGTTGAAAGGTTTTCTCCCGATTAAGGGTGTCCGGTATAAATCTCTGTGTACTATGTGTATGAGCCATTGATTAATTTATATTTTGCTTAAAAATCTATATACATTGTTTTACTTCACAGGTTTAAAACTTACACTATGGACCTTCACCCAAACATCAGCCAACTAATTCCACTAGACATAATGTAATGATCATTTGCAACACCTATCCCTTGTAAATTTTTGTACACATCTTCCATTAAAATTATTAAGCATCTCGAAATACTGTGCCCTGCGCCCTGCTCCGAGAGGACAACAAGAAACAGACTTAAAACAGCACTAGAACTATAGGTTATCAACCAGTATTATATATATAATATATGTGTGTGTTTGTGTCTTTGACAGATATACTTAAATTATCAGCTTAACATGTGTAAGTCTTTGAAGAGAATACAATAACAGATTATTAAGAAGGCAGAGGATCCACATTATCAACTTCTAACAGCAGCCAGCCTGGTTTTGGATATGGACTATGACTAGGACTGTTGACAGCGAACGAGATAAAAATATTGAAATCGATTCTTGTCGAGCAAAGAGTTGCAACGGGCATTTGAGTAGGAAAAGCATGCTTGCTTACTAGTCGATGCTTCATATATATTCAATAATAACAATTCATCCTCTTAAGCATTCAGATGCTTGCTTATGAAAGCTTTTAATTTTAAAGACTGTGCTCTGCAGAAAGAATGGTTGCTTAGCACATGTTTAATCCAGAATAAAAAAACGATGCATTTTACAAGTACCTAATTATTCAATATACTGTAATAAAAATAACTGACGTTCCGAAAATTGTATGATAAGTATATCTGCAAAAGAAGAAGACATTTATGCCTAAAATACAAAACTTGTTTGTCAATAGACCTATTACTCGGAAGTTCTCAATGGCAACAACATATTTTCTGGACAAACAGAATGCTTGCTTATTAAAGCATTAAATAAAAATACTGTATAAAGTATTCTTCAATGCCTGTTAATGTTTCCAACATTGAAGAAGATTGGACTATGTAAACGAAACAAGTTCAGCTCAATGAGGCGCATATGCCAGAGACTGCTTCATATCAATGAATACGACAATGTTAACAAATAATCATCATCATCTTCAAATTCACACAGAATAGACACAATAAGATGATTACTGAAGGATCCAGCAATCTGTTACTGAAACAGAAACATCTGAAAATAACTTTTAGTGGATACCGAGACTCCACTACATGTAAAATTGATTTTCACTCGCAAACATCTTGGCGAGGTGCCAGATGCAACAAAGCTAACAACATAGGCACAGGGCCTCGTATTCTAAGTTAGTCATCAACAAAAATTACAGGAAATCCATATGCTTGTCTTTGCATAATCGAAAATATCAAGATTTAAAGCAATCGGCCTAAGAATCTATTGCCAAATACAATGATATAGCCCCAAAGGCCTTGTATGGGGCTGGGCTACTTGCCCCTCCTTTCATTGTAGGATTGAACTCTCTGTAACATGAGCTGCTGCTTGAATTTATGAATGAAATTGTCCGCCATTGCATTCAGTTCGTCAGTGGATAGGCCATCTGGGCATGTGTCATCTTCAACCTTAACAGAGCTGGTCATATCTTCATTGTGAGGAACTTCCCAAACGTTAATGGATGCGGGCACTTTAGATTTGTTCATGCCCACATGAGAAAAGATTTGGGTTGGCTCAACCAGAGGAGAAAATTCATGGTCGTTTCCTAAAAACTGTGGTGGAATTGGAGGATCAATCAGAGAAGAAAATTGATGGGTTTTTCTCAGAAACTCTGGAGGATTTGAAGACTCAACTTGAGGAGAAAATCGATGGGTTTTTTGTGAAAAAATCGGTGGGTTTGGAGCCTTGCCCTTAGGAAATTTATGTTTTTTCGGCCTTGAAGGCTCAACCAATGGACGCCTAATTGGCAGCTTCACTTCTTCTTCATCATCTTCTTCGAACTTTTCTCCATTTTTATCAAATGTAGTCCTACGAATATTGCCAGCTTTCTTCTTATTATTGTTACCATTGGTGGGACCTCTGCTAGAGGTGACTGCAATAGTCCCAATGACCAGATTCAATAACACAAAAAGCATTGAAGGGGTGAGCCAAGTGTGCATGACATTCCATACCTGTGGCAGAGACTCCTTGACTGGCAACATGACAAACCTCGAAATCTCTATGGAAGGAAGCACGAACCTAATGCAAATGGGAAGGAGAACAAGACCCACAGCAACAATTGCAGGTTTGTTGGGCTCGTAGTAGCGCTTCATCAAAGGGACCAGCCACACCTCTGATACTGATATCGATCTCCTCCTCTTCCTCCTGCTCCTTGACATAGAATCCACATTAGAATCCCGACCCATTGTAAAGATACACAATGTGTGTATAAATTGAGATATATATACACGCGCACTCTGTACTGGGTGTGCAGGCACCCAGGGCGAACAGAGGTTCACTCTGTACTGGGTGTGCAGGGCGAACAGAGGCAACAGAAAAAACAATATGGGGATTGTGTTAGGTCTCTGATCCAATGGATATTGTAAACAGTGCCATTACAGGTAGTTCATGGTTTTGTTTGTTTTCAGAACCAAGAAAGAATAAAAAGCTTTTTCACAGACCAACCGGTCATTCTGGTTCAGATAAGGGACTAAGGGGTAATCAAGCTTTCTGCTTATATCTATATAATGCTGGATAATGGGCATTTAGCTTGCCTTAATGGCATTTGTTTTTACAAAAAGTGTGATTGGCATTTGATTCTTTAAGGAAAAAGGAGGGAGCTGGATGGGGTATTGTCCGGTACTGTTTGCATGGGAAAGATGCATCCGAGTGGGAAGTTTTCAATTTCAGCGATTTCCCTTATATTATATTCTTTTAAATCTGTGAATAAGAACAGCATTAGATTTGCGTTTGGGTGTGGACTAAGTTTTCCTAGTTTTGGATTCCGAGGGATTTTCTGTTGATTGACTGACTGATTGATGGGCTGGGCACCAAGAAAGGAAGTTAAGGGATGAAATGGTGGAGCTTCAACCACATGTACCACCACGTACCACCACCCTATGCTTGTCAGGGGATCATCTTTCTCTCGATGTGTGTTTGTGTATTCATCATAATTTGATTCACATGGAGTCTGAGTGGGGGTTATAATGATGACTGCAAAGTAATTTCAGTATGCAATTAAAATCAAATACTTGAATCATGTTGGAAGTGTGGGTGTGTCTCCAAGTAATTAAGTAATTTCAGTATGCAATTAAAATCAAATACTTGAATCGGGTTGAAGTGTGGGTGTGTCTTCAAACCACATGAAGATATATTTTTTATTTTTTCGTTATTATTATTGAAATTATGAAGATTTATTTTTTATTTTTTGTTATTATTATTGAAATTATGAAGATTTATTTTTTATTTTTTGTTATTATTATTGAAATTTGGTAACTGATGGTGAAATCACAATTTTGAATTGCTTAAATCACTGAAATCGACACTTTTCTAAATTTCTAATTAAAATTTGGACAAAACTCATCAGAAAAATGAAAAAAAAATGTAAAAACTTAGAATATTTAGAGTTATCAACTTTTTTAATTTAAATTTTGTTCATCATACAAAAATATAAAATTCAGAACTTTTTTTTTCAGTTTTTGTAAAGTATTTTATTTGATTTATAATCTTATTTTGTAAAAAAAATATTTTATTTTGAATCATCAAAATTAATATTAATAAAAAATACATTTCATTTCATTTATAATTATATTTTTTAATAGAAAATGTCATTATTACTTTGGAATCATCGAAATTGTGTTAATGAAAACATATTCTCACCCACAAATATAAGCATTATTATTCGATAGTTTGCATAAATTCTCAATTTTAAAAAATATAAGTTTAACAAATTATAACTTATATTAATTGAAAAAGTACCATAATATAATATAAATAATATCTTTTATAAATATAATTTGTTCCTCGCTATACAATATAATTTTACAAGTTATCATTTGAAAAAAGAAACAAGCATGTAAAACTTTACCAACCTAAGAATAAAAATTTATTAAAGTTACTTTCCGCCCAAAGAACTTAGATTCTATATTCCATTGGGTTGAAATTGAGTTATGAATTAAAGTTGTTCATATGGGATTTTCCCAAATAATTGCATAGATATGCAATTATACTCGCAACAACCAAAAATTTGATATGAGGCCTCACAACACAGAGGCATTGCATCTAGAAGAGACCTAATTTCCCCAATAATTATCTAATCAATGAGGATACACAAGATAGTCTTGTGGGCATAAAAATACATTTGTACATTGAAAGTAAAGTTAAACCCTGCATTTAAAGCCCTCTGCATGTTTGTTGATTTAATAAACAATCATATCAAATCAATCATATTCCCTTAGATCAGGACAAGAGGAAGAAGTCAAACTGTTGGAATTTTTAGTGTTCTCATACAAACAATACAATACAAAATTTAACAACCAAACAAAATAGCCCTAATGAAACAAGACAAAAGCATGAAATAGTGAATTAGGTTATAATAACAGATATATATATATATATTAAATTATCCAAGTGGTGAGCTGAATTGGGCTCATGTACCAACCTTTCCACTAGACATGGGGTGAGCCACATGCCTTCATGGCCAAGGGGGTCAAAATCACTAGGAGGTGAGGTGAAAGACTAGACAAGTCACATGCATGCCTCTTTTCTTATCTCTCGGGAAATGTAATCCTTAGACTTGATTTTTTAGGGCTTTTTTCTCACACCTTCATTGTCCTTCCATTTCCATAAGGAGTATCCTATGAAATATTGACCGTGCTTTTTATCAAAGAAGTAACTTTTTTAATGAGATATACGACTAGACGTGGTAGTTACCAAGAACACAAACTTTCCACTTATATGGCTCACATTTTGCCATGGGCTCACTATACTTATACTTCTAATTGTAAACATCCTTATTTAGGAGTTGTTTTGGGTGGTTCCTAACAACTATTCTTTTAGTTGAGGAATCAATAAAGTTATATGGTTCTTAATCTTCATTCTTGTACAAAATTGATTGTGTTTTTCCTTCTCCATGTTAATATTAACAACAAATTGCTTAAAAAGTGCAATAATAAACTTGTCTTCCATTTTTTTTTGTGTTGAACATTAATAAATGGTTCATAGAGCTTCAAATTGTTTGTGTTCAATACTAGATGGATCCACATGCATTATGGTAAATCCAACTTAATCACGTTCTCTCTAATCTTCATGATGATTGTGTATGAGTCATATATGAGTGATTTGATTTTCTATTTTTCTCCTTAAAGTGCTTTTTATGAATATACATCCAGACTCTAATTGTTCTGCAAAACTAGTAATTTATTCATTGTTCATCATCGGCCTTATGTTTTTGTTGACTCTTCTCCAAAGTTTCATAAACGTTGTCATGTACTTTTTGGATCTGATTAATGAACCTTACAAGTGATTCTTTATATGCAAGAACCTCACGTGTGGCACAAATTAGAGGCACATATCAAATGGCAAAGTACATGTTACATTGTGCATTGCATGATTATAAGTATGATGCACATAATAGAGGTTGGTAACTAGTCTTTGGATATCTATGATTAAATTTGTAAGAGAATTACACAATGGTGTAGTTAATATGTCAAATTGCCCATCTATGCATGCATGGAAGGCAACATTCCTCTTTGATGTAGCATCCATCAATCCCCATGAACCTACCATAAATAAACATAAGAATATTGTGTCACAATCAAACATGATCAATGACAGTAAACCAAATGCACCTAAGCATTGTCAAAAATAAATTGAGTTACATGTTGCATTGTGATAGTATGCTTGCATGATATCATGATGCTCATTTTCTTGAATTAATACACAACTAGCAAGAGGGAGGCATTGCCCTTACTCTTTGACATCAATTAACCTCCTAAAATGTCCATTGAATTGACTCTAATGGTTGTCTTGTCTTGGTACAAGTAGTGATATGTACTTGCCCAACTTTTAATTCATAAGTTATTGTATGTTGTAGAGAGGATAACTATGTACAAATATTACCACCATCTATGCCATTTTTGGCTAATAAAAATAACTCAACTAGTTAGCAACTATCTTTATCCATGATGAAGTGTTACATTGTTATGTTAGGCTTGTGATGTTGCAAAATCTTGGAGGAGATTGTGCATATTTTGTTTTTCCAAGGAAAAACTTGTAGGATTCCCCCCTCTTACCTAGAATATCTAGATGGAGGTAGCTCAATCGCCACCCACAATAATGATTGGTAACCTTGATGGACTCAACTAGATTTGAACTTGTGACCTATGGCCTCTCCATTGGAAACATGCCTTGGGTGCATGGTTCAACCAATTGAACAAACCCTTGGGGCTAGGAGATTATGCATATACTTTCTTGAAGTAGTTAAATCCAAACTTTTGAAAATACACATATACTATCGATCTAGTTGTTAGTGGTCTTAAGATACAATTTGCAATCTTGTTTGGAATTCCCTTGTAGTACTTAATTGTAGGTATGTTGTCTACTTCATATGTTGTGTGCTTTCAATATTACTCTATGTTTAGATGTACTAGAGAGGTTTATGGTTGTTGTGCATGTCATATCTTAACCAAGTTAATAATGGCATCAATGCTTAACAACTTACACTAACACATACATATTATAATCACAGGCTTATATAATTCAAAATTGTGCTTAGAAAGGTATTAGAGTGTTATGTGATAGGTCTTCTATGTTGTATTAGAACTATGTCCATGGCATGTCTAGAAACATCCACTTCGATTTTGAAAGTTCATCAAATATCAAGAAGAATGCAGACAAGATCAACCACTACTTTGCACTTGAACTCATTGAATGCGTCATGGTATGTGACTCCCCAAATGAATTAGATGTGATCATAGTTCAACACATTTATTGGATACATGACATGCATAAAGTGAGAAATCAATTTGTGTAAGTAGTTCACAATTCCCATGAAACTTCATAGGTCATGAATCTTATTAGGTGGAATCCAATTATTGACTATGACCTCAATATCACCGAGATCAATGTTTGGTTCATATTTGTTCACATGCACAATTTAAGATACAGAAGAGCATGTTGTTTTAAATGTACGCTTCTTTAAATTGACCAATAACTTTTCTCCATATTACAAATATTTCACCTAGACGATACAAATGCTCCTCCCAATTCAAGTGCTCCTCTCAAATCTTATTGAACATAAATTTATCACCTAACAACTCTTGGATATGCCTCTTCATCTCTTCAATGTCATGTAACATTTTTGTAACATTTTTTTTAATGTGATGCATAATTTAAATGAACAAAATACTATGTTAAATTGTGCAACTTGAAAGTATATATTTAAGTTCTTGGAGCATTTTTATATAGCAAAGTCATTCAACTTGGCTTCTTCCACTACATTGAGTCTTTCCATGATGCAAATGTCCATGTCCAATCCTCCAAGTTTTTCCTTCAATTGTCACAAAATGGGAAATGCAATTTTTCATGAGGTCTTGATGAGTGTCTAAGCTTTAGTGGTTGAAACTATTCCTTAAATTGTCACAAAATGAGAAATGCAATTTTTCATGAGGTCTTGATGAGTGTCTAAGCTTTAGTGGTTGAAACTAATGTGAAGAGCATCATATTCTTTTATGTACCCAAATATTTTTTGGCATAAAAATGCAATTGTACATTGAATGTAAAGTTAAACCTTGGCATGTAAAGTCCAGCAATCCTATGCATGCGAATTGAATAAACACTCATATCAAATCAATCATATTCCGTGCATACGAGGACAAGAGGAAGAAGTCAAACGGTCGGAATCTTTAGCGTTGTGGATCATACCATCAATAAGAAATTTAACAACCAAAAATTAGCCCCTTGGATATTCTTACTAGAAACAAAACAAAAGCATGAAATAGTAAATTAGGTGAGAGTTAAAAAATAATATATTTGAAATGATCCAGTTGGGCTCATGTACCAACCTTTCAACTAGACATGGGGTGAGCCACATGCCTTCATGGGCCAAGGGGGTCAAAATTACTAGGAGGTGAGGTGAAAGATGGCAAGTCACATGCATGTCTTTTTTCTTATCTCTTGGGAAATGTAATCTTTAGACTTAATTTTTGAGGAGGGCTTTTTCTCATAGCTTCATTGTCCTTCTATTCCCATAAAGAGTATCCTATAAAAT
>SNQJ01S0025732.1:109266-158484 GCA_010110895.2 Picea sitchensis
TGAAGGAGGAATCTGAGGATGATCCTCTTCCTCTTCACTTTTTCCCTTTGAAGATTCACCCAAAACTGGTCTCTTTCGTTCCAAGTAATCCTCGTACAAAACTTTCACCATCTCCGACATAGCAAGGAAAGTTTTCCGGAACTATTTCTCATCCTGAGAAAGCCCTTCTTCTGATGCCATCTTCTCGTTGTGAGAAGCTCTCTTTCTCAATCCAATTAATGGATTTGTTGCAACAAGATCGCCTTCACCATGCTGTAACTTTTCCCTGGTTAACATGCAAAACTCAAATCCAAACGTCAACTAGCTCTGATACCACTTGATCCGAAAAGATCTTTTAATGACTGTGGTTGAGTTTTTAATTGCATGTGTTAATTAACCATTTGAGAAGCTTAATGAAAGAATGATGAAATAAGAGGAATTATGACATCCATATACATATATGCAGATCTGAAATGAAGTAATAAACAACAAACCATAGCAAGAGAATTGATAACGGAGTTCGGCACAAAATTGCCTACGTCTCCGGGCCTTTGTCTCAGTGGGGGAGGCTTCTTTATTTCTGTTCAAAGATCAAAAAGTACATCACAGCAGTGCCATTAGGCTACAAGTCTAATCTGTTCATGTTCTTCCATATCTCTAGAACCCAACAGAAGAAACTTCATGCAAAACGGATGACCGTAGCTCCCAGAAATGGCCCGCAAGCGTCTACCCCTCAATAGCTTCCCTGCATAAAAATGGCATTGGCTTGGCTTCCCTTCAGCATAACTCTGCTATGACTATCCCCCTTGGCCTCAAACAGGCCTGGTTTTTATAGATCTGAAGTTGGTTATCCATCCCCAACTTCCTCCCAAAATCTGGCCTCCAAAAATGCCCAATATCTCCCAAAAATGGCCAAAATCCACTATTATAGGCATAAAAAATCAAAATAAAATCCAAACAAATCTTATTGTATAGTTAAAACCCACTCTGCAATTATATTTGGGCACATCCCCCTTCGCGCTAGCCCCCTGGTCCTATGGGAGCGCTCCACGTGCTCGGTGGCTAACCTCTGCGCGCTGACCCTCAAACGGAATCCAGCTCTGGTCATATTACAGGGCCATGTGTCCAGTGCGCTAAAACTTTGGGTATTGGCCGAGTCATGTGGCATTCAGGCACGCCTTATCCATGGCCCTCCGTGGTGGGTGGTCTTATGGTTATCAAGGGCTAATGTCATCGCGGGCTGGGGCTAAGCCCCAGCCCTTTCCGCCTCCAACTAGGGCTTTGTTCTAATTTAAAACAATATTTTTCCATATACATAATAAGAAACACCAGCAGAGCGGCTGGCTAGCCCGGCCCTGCCAGTCCGTAGCGCGACGGAGGTCGGGGGTTCGACTCCGGTGGAGACCCCAAAATTTTGCAAATCAATGAGCCAACCAATGGGTGCCACGTGGCAGGCCATGACTGGGTCACGTGGCACCTCAACAACCAATCAAACACTACCACTTGTCAAACACTGGTTCATCCACTTGTCTGCCACGTACCTGTCCTGTCAGCATGCCACTATACCTGCCATGTCAGCCTGCTGATGTCATTCTGTGCCACGTGTCACCCTTACAGTGGTGACACATGTCACCCTCGGACTGGTCCAACTCACCTGTTGTATGCCCTGTCATCTGCCACGTGTCATATCCAGATGTTTCCACATCATCTGTATGGCCTGTACAGTCAGCTGCCACGTGGACTGTACGGACTGTACAGTCACCCCTTTTTTTTACCTGTTTGGATTTTCGATCAGAATGTGATATCTTTCGCATACGTCGTCCATTTGACGAAGTAAATATATGGTCGGAATCAGGAGAATGAGATAGACGCAATGGAATTGGTTTCGTCTTATTCTGAGCACTTTTATTTTGAGCCCTTTTTAACCCTGACAGGCTCCTGGATCCGATTCTGGATTAGTTGGAGGTGAGGAAATTTTTGCAGAATCATTTTAGGTTCCCATGTGGCATCTTCTAGTTGCATATCTTTCCATTGTATCAACACTTCTCGGACAATATGCCATCACAATTGATGCTCTCGCATATTGAATACTACTTCTATCTAGAACCAATTGGAACATTCTTCATCAAGTTTTGGTAAGTTGGTTTGCACCTTGCAATTTGATCCCACTACCTTCTTTAAACAAGACACATGAAATAATGGATGAATCTTGGAGTGAGATGGAAGCGCTAGCTTGTAAGCCACTTTTCCAATGTGTTGGGTGATCATATATGGTCCATAAAAATTTGGTGCTAGCTTCTACTGGATTTGAGCTTTGAGTGATGTTTTTTTATAGGGTTGAAGGTGAAGAAACACATAAATGAATTGTCCTTAAGTGTGTGAAGAATGGCTTCTTTGGTGTGAAGTGAGTTATCCATTACATGAACCTTGGAGGTGCCTAGTGAATAGGAGGCCATTGATAAGGGTTGTTGGCCATAATTAACTTCATATGGTGTCATTTTAGTAGCTCCATGATAAGTGGTATTGTACCATTGTTCTTTAAGGGAAATCCATTGTGCCCATTGGTGTGGATTTTCATAAGCAAAACATCCCAAATAGGTTTCTAAGTAATTGTTGATCATTTCTATTTGGCCATATATTTGGGGATGATACATTGTGCTCATGCTCAGCTAGGTACCCTAAAGTTTAAATAGTTCCCGCCAAAATTTGTTAGTGAAGGTGGGGTCTCGATCTCATATAATGGAAGTGGGCATGCCATGCAACTTAAAAATATGATCCATGAAGACTTGGGAAATGGAGGATGGTGTAAATGGATGCGATAAGGAACAAAATGAGCACATTTAAATAGAAGGTCGACTACCACCATGATCACTAACTTTTTACCTACTTTTGGGAGTCCCATAATAACATCCATCGAGATGTCAGTCCATATATATGTTGGGACTGATAGTGGTTGTGATACCCCTAACATATTCATTATCTCACCCTTGTTTCCTTGGCATGTGTCACAAGTCACTACGAATTCTTGGATGTTTGTTTTCATGCCCTCCTAGAAGAATGAACACTTAGCTCTTTCATAGGTTTTTTATGAAAGCTAGAGTGACCCAATATAGGTGAGGAATTCAACTCCTCTAAGATTTTATATTTAAGGTAGAAGTCTTTACTAAAACAATGTGATATTTATACCTCAATGTATTTTACTACCATGTATACCCTTTAGGAGGGTTGAGATCTTCCTAGATCCTTTGGATGAGTTGAACTATAGTGTCATTTTCCAATCATTCTCTATGAGATTCCTTGAGCCAACTTGGAATGGGTAAGAATACAGAAAAGAGGGATCCATCTTCCTCAAATTTCTTGGATAAGTCATCAACCACCACATTTTGTTTACCCTTCTTGTATATATTATCACAATCATACCACAACATTTTAGTAACCCACTTATGTTTTTCTAGTGAGGATAAGATTTGTTCTAGGAAATAATTCAAACTATGATGGTTAGTCTTGATATAGAAACATATCTCGATGAGATATGGGTGCCAGGTATCCACTCCTTGATGGATGGACATCATCTCTTTCTCATAGGTCGATTTTCCAAAATGGAGATCACACAATTTCTTACTAGTGAATGCCAAGGGGCACCCTTCTTGCATCAATACTTCTCCAAGACCTCTACCTGAGGCATCACATTCCATGAAAAAAGTCTTCGTAAAATATGGCACTGCTAATATTGGAGTAGTGCATGTGGCATCCTTTAAAGTTGAGAAGGCCTGCTCAACGACCACACTCTAGACAAAGGCATTACGTTTTAGTGGTGAAGTTAAGGGAGCAACAATTTTACCATATTTTTTTGCAAACTTCCTGTAGTACCTATAAGTCCTAAGAATCCATGCAGTCTCTTCAAGGTCTTGGGATGGGGCCAATATTGCATAGTTGCAACTTTTTAAGGATCAACTTCATGTACTCCATCTTGAATTGCAATGTGACCCAAGTATTCAACCTCTGAAACCCCAAAAGAACAATTAGAGCATTTCATGAATAACTAGTGGTCCCAAAGTGTTGCAAGGCTCTATCAACATGATCGATTTGGTATTCCCATGTTTTCTTATATATCAAGATGTCGTCAAAGAATACTACATAAAATTGCATAGGAAGGGTAAACAATTCTCGTTCATGAGGATTTGGAAGGTGAATAAAGTATTGCAAGGCTAAAATGCATCACTCAAAACTCATAATGACCTACATGTGTACATAAGGTAGTATGAGGGATGTCTGCCTCTTTCATCTTGATTTGGTGGTATCCAAAATGAAGGTCAAGTTTAGTGAATAACTTGGCTCCATGAAGTTCATCCAAGAGGTCATTAATAATTGGGATAGGGAATTTTTCCTTGATGGTAAACTTATTGAGAGCCTAGAAATCAGGAAACATGTGCCAATTACCTTCCTTATTTAATACTAGGACCAATGGTAATGAGTAAGGGCTAGTACTGAGACATATGAATCACGCCTCCAATAATTCCTTAACGATATTTTCAATTTCATTCTTCTATCAGAAAGGGTGTCAATAAGGACACACACTAGGTGGTTGACTATCTGGAATGAGGGGAATACCATGGTCATGCTCCCCACATGAAGGTGGTAAACCATGTGGTGTTTCAAATACCTATTGATGTTTAAAGAGGATCGGTTGAAAATTAGGGTGAATCTCTTATGTGAGGTGTCCACTACTTGTACAACATTGAACTATGCAATAATACTTAAGTGACCTTTCTTCAATAACTTCTCCATACGATGAGAAGTGATAATTTCATGGGAACCAAATTTAATCCCATTGAGGGTATGATTTTCCCCTTCCTGAGTGAATCTTATGTATAAATCATCGATATCCATGGCGACAAGTCCCAAAGTGCATAACTGTTTTTCTCCAAGAACTGTATCACAACCACCCATTTCCATTAAAAACATGTGAGTTTTGAGATGATACTTTCCAATTTGTAGTTTCACATTTTCACATCGGCCTATACATTTCATCATACCACCATTGGCTATCATAATTTGAAAATTGGATATGGGATGTACATAACAATGGGTTTCTCATGCCACTCTCCTATGAATAAAAAAGTGGGTGTTGTCATTGTTAATCAACACAATCATTTTATAGTTCTTGATGTAGCCAAACAATTTCAAGGGTGCTAAGAAACCTAATAGGGCATGGAGAGAAATTTGGGGTTCCTCATAAGGAGCTTGCAAGGGGGCTTCATCATCCATGGGAGGCGTGGTGTCTTCCAACTTTGGTTCAAGAGTATCTTCAACAATAATGTCTTTTGAGTAGTCATGTGGAAATACATCCATTTGAAATATTTTTTGTTCTTTACATGTGTGCCCTTTGAAATACCAATTATCACAATTATATCAAAGGTTGAGGTGTTTGTGTCCTGCCATCTCTTTGGGAGATAAATTTTGCAGTATTAATTGCTGATAGGTGGAGGAGTTGGGGCTAGTGGCCGCTAGAGGGACATTACAGGTAGGGAATGACAGTGTTTTGGTTTGGAATTGATCACCATCTCAACTTCTTTATCTCTATCACAAGCTTCCAACCATGTGTTTGGGAACTACATCATGACATGTGCTCTAATTGCCTCTTTAAAACCACTAATGAAAAATTCTTTGAAAAAGGAATCAGATAGGCATTCTATGTGGATTGCTAATTTCTCAAAGGCCGCAATATAGTCAATGAGTGTGCCTGTTTGGAATAATTTTGTCAGTCGTCCTAGATAGTGAGTGCCATGTTCAAAATGAGCAGAAAGGACCTTTACAAACTAGGTCCAAGAAATGTATCCTCCATAAGATTTCTTATACCATTGCCACCATTGCCAATGTTCAACATCCAAATATCAAACTCCCATTTTTAGTTTCTATAGGTCATTAGTAATGCCATGGAGAGACAAATAGTGTTCCATTTGGGTAACCCAACCTTAGGGATTAGAACCATCAAACTTGTTGATGTTGACCTTTGGAAAGAGATGCCACAAATTGTGATCTTGAAAGGGAAAAAAATGGGAATTCAAGAAGAGCATGTGAGTTTCATGTTTTGTATGTGTTGAGAATTCCTCCTTGGTTATATCTATGTGTGGATATAACATATTTATACCCAAGTGAGAACATATATATCCAAACACCTATAGGACCCCTTGATGTTGGTTGTCAACCTTTACGAAAAGCTTTGTGAATGAAGATCCAAGGTAAGAAACCATGGTTTCAAGTTGTTGGTGCTTGGTGTGTAGGTATTAGGGTTGGTTATTAGTGGCTTCCAAGCTACGAGTATGAACCACTGGACCACTTAAGAGCTCGTCAAAATGTTAAGCCTAACTTAGCTCACTACAACTAGTGGCTCAAGAGGATTGTTTTGTGATATACCACTAACAATGTATTATCGAATCCAAAAAACAAAGGTTACTCCAGAGGTATACCCATGCAATCTTACACAAAACAAGGGATATTTTGAGATAGGTCTCCCACAATGGTGCTAGTAGGATCCATTTTTTTTTTCTAAAGTATTGTTCTCGTGGAAGTATTATTCTTGGCTAATTATTATTGAGGTGATAGAATCTACAAATTATTTTTGGATGTAAATATGTATGAATTTCATTGGATGACTATAGAATCTAGGGTTTACAGGGTCCTAAAGACATAGGAGTGTTAGGTGCTATAGCTCTTTAATACACCTGCAGGGTCCAACAATAGTAGTCATCCCAATATCCTAAGGCACTAACTAAGGAGGCTTGACCATGCCCTTAGTCGTATGACTGGACTACCCAGGTACTAGAGAGTGATGTCCTCAAGTGTTGTTCTTGGTGTACTATAGAAACAAGACATCGATCAAATTATCTAGAGTTGGTTTCGAGTATATCTAGGGGACTTCCAATATACTTGAAGGTACGTGGACGTGAGATTTTGTATACAAGTGTTGTCTGATGAAATACTACTCAAAGGGGTACCAACAAGGGTTACAAGGGTTTCCAACAAAGTGATTCCACATGTATTTCCTACATGTATTCTTCCTCATCTATAGTGTTACCTATTGAACAACAAATCACTATGTTATTTAATGACACTAGAATACATCTCTAGTTGTAAAAAAACTTCTACTGAAATTTGGAGGCATGTTGGCTCATGAAAGAGATTTTATACCACTTGTAGTGTTCCTTAACCCTTAAACCTAAAACACAAACCAAGTATACAAAGATAATAAGTGCATAAAACTAGATAAAGTGACAATGAGATAAAATATGTAGAATAAACCCTTGTATTATTGATATTTAGAATAGAGAAAGAAATGTGCACTTGCCTCTTAAGGTGGGGAAACATTTCAAGAAAAGCTCCAAATACAACAATATTTGGCAAAACATTCCATAGCTTCTTATCTCTTTAACTAGATACTCAAATAGAAAAACCCTAACTACTTGTGGTCCCATCATTAATGAGTACCAACCATCTAGTGGGCCTTATCTAATAAAGAGTATCCTCTTACATTAAATAACTATCCACTACTATCTAATGGGCCTTATCGAAAGAATATGACCGCATACATTAATTAACTAAATCCTAGGTATCCTAAAGTAGGGAGGTTAGGGTAGGACCCTAACAATAATGCATGATGATAATTACAAAGCACATAAGGAAGGTTAGTCTTCATATATCTATGATTAAATTTGTACAAGAATTACACAATGTTGTAGTTTACTATGTCATACATGTATTGATGGAAATACTCCTCTTTGATTTAGTGTCCATCAATTCCCATGAACTTACCATAAATAAACATAAGAATATTGTGTCACAATTGGAGATGGTCGATGATAGTAAACCAAAATGCATCGAAGTATTGTCAAAAAGAAATTTGAGAGGGGTTGTTATTTGGGGTGGTTCATTATCCTTATTAGAATGTGTGATTTTAAATGACATGACATATTGATTCCTCTAAGTATGAAGGTTAACACATGCATAATTCATATAGATATTGTGGAATGAAGTATCTCTAGGAGGATTTGGATTAGGTGGCTGATTGGGAGGATATGTCACTGGTTGTGTTGTTACTAACCCTTGTGGTGGAAAGGGATTTTGCAATACCACAGGTTCGGAAACATGAGGATGGAATAGTTGACTACTGGCTTCACCTTGAGTGGCATTGAAAAACTCATGTTGAGCTACTTCTCCCCACAAATGATGGATCTTGGGTAAAAATGACAATTATGAGTGTAATGTCCATACACCCCGCAAAGAAAACAAGGGTGGTTTGTCCCAATTTGAGGATTTTTTCCTTGCTTGAGAGAACAATTGTGATCCTAGTTTTGGTTTGTGGGATTAGGACTCCCCCCAACATTAGCAGGTGGGTTAGGAGGGTTCCCCCCTACCCCTTAATTCTATTTGTTCACCTTGTTCTCCCCTTTATTTTTCTTCTTATTATTTTGTGCATTGCAAGGATTAGGTCTTTTATGTTATGAATATACTTGATCTGTAAACTATCATGGATATTCCACTGGAACAATTTTTCATAACATATATTAAACTATTATGAAATATTATATTTTATATTGTATTTCCTTAGATACCAGATGTAACACACCCAACCCCTAAGTACCCTTTCTAGGGATGGGGCATCAAAATTTTGCTCACTCAAATCATCTAGAATCATCTCTCTGAGATGATTCATCCTCTTCTACTCGCTCGTATCTTTCTAACGACTGTTACCAGGCTCTAATCCAACCTCTAGTTTACAAGTTATGGCTTCGTGAAGTCCTTTGGGTGTTCATTGGTTGGGGGCCACGTTGCGCCCACGTGGGTCCATCTCGTTCGTACCATTTTCAGGTTCCTACCTCCTGTAGGGAAGGTCCATCCACCATCCAAACCAATGGTGAGACTTAATCCTCATCTAACACACAATCTAGAGGAGAATTTTGGCATTTGGTGCTGAACATCCCTTTTCTTTTTTTGCATGCATGTCCTTCGGAGTCCCAAATTCCTGAACTTCCGAAGGAGCCTGGAATCCCTCCACATGGCTCGGGCCTTTGGGAATTTCAACTTACCCATGACACTGCATGCCAAACCCTTGGAGTCTCGAAGTCTCAGACTCCCGAAGGGTCCACCCTCACACGTGGTGACGTACTAGATGCGAAGGAAAATACAGGTGGGTCATGCATACTCCTCCCGCCAAATGGACCAAGTGGTGAGCACCAGGTGTGATATGCGACAACACAGAGATGACACGTGGCCCCTTCAGTGGGTGACACATGTCATGTGTTAATGGGCGCATAGGGTCTATGAGACGTACGATTCCAGGTGACATGTGACACGCCAATCATGGTTCCACGTCACCCTAGATGTTGTCACTGTGCCACATCCCTCCGGATTGATAGCCTTCCAAGCCCTTCAATCTCATGATCAAGGTGTGTCCACGTAACCCCTGGATCAATGGACTTCGTTACTTTGTAACTTCGACGTTCGGGGAATACATGGTGTGACTTCCTCCTTACTCCCAAAGTAGTCAACACCAAGTTGACCATGGTCTAGATTTGATGGAAATGAGAGATCCCATGACATCCTCAGATTTATGTCTCTCATCACTTCATGAATTTGGCGTTCGGGTGATCCACTCACTTACCACCCCTTTCTTCCAGAGTGGTCAACGTTGAACCGACCTTGGAATAAATCCAATGGCTAGGGAAGATCTCGAAGGATCCCTAGATCTACAGTTCTTGTTACTTCGTAGCTCCGACCTTCGAGGGTTTCCGCATTATGGCCACTCTACTCTCCTGAAGTAGCACTTCACCGAAGTACCATACATAGGTTCCTCCTCTGGATGATCAAACGGTTAAGAGGGGTTCTTAACGAACTCCCCAGATCCACAACTCTCCTCATTGGATAATTTTGACGTTCGGGTAGTTTGATGTTATAACATCTCTTTTCTTTTGAAGTGGGACTTCGTCAAGGTTGCCTCGACGTAGATGCAATGGCCAATGGGGGCTCTGGAATACTCTCAAATCTGTGGTTCACGTTACTTCACGATGGGTAAATGGGTCAAGGTTTAACGGTGGGGCAAGTCTATTTTTCATGGTTAGGGAGACCGCCAGGTGCCAGTCAACCTTGTGGGTAACCGTGACCACCATTTGCCTTCGGCTAGTTTATAAATGGTAATGCCAAAACACTCCGGAGCCCCTAACTCCTGAAGTTCCGAAGCCAAAAAGGCTCAACTCCTTTCGAGCCTAGCGTAGGGTTCCTAGACCTTGGTCACATGGGTCCTTTGAAAACTCTTGCGGGCTTACGCGCAAATTCCTTTAGATGTAAATGGTTAAGGATATATGCATGAACCCTCAATCATACGGTGAAGAATCCGAAGGGGGCACCCTCCTTCCACAAGGTCTTAACTTGGAATTCCCACGAGGGTATATTCAAGAGGTCGACAAGACTTAAACACTCCAATAAATCCTACCTCGACCGTCTTGTAGGCTTACATCCCATGACTCTTTAACTACTAAACTGAGGAAAGCATATGACCATTCAAAATAATGAGTTCATAAGGAGATAATACATACATATACCTTATTCATTCAATACAAAACTCATTCATAGACAGATAAATATATGTGCATTCAATCACCATTTTCATTTCAACATACAAAGTATGAAGATACTTATCAGAAAACCAGAGTTCGTGAAACGACTGCTGAAAGGGGTGCATGTTTCCACCCAACCATAGGCACAACCACTCCTGATGGATTTACCGTTGGCCACCCCTGAACTAGACCACGATGCTCTGAGAAAGACTCTTCCTTCTTACTCAACGACAATCAGGGACGAAGGTTACTCTCCTCCTCCCACATGATCTTGGCCATCGGTTTACTCTGTACCAAGCAAGGAGGTTTGCACGAGTACTTCCATAGTCACTCGTCAACCTCTTTTATCAGCTTGTAATGAAAACCCCGTCAACCACTTCTTACACCCAAAACGATCTTGTTTCTCAGTTCTTCCTTGAACCAGAGAGCTGCAAGTGCTCTTTTTTTCTTCTCAAGATTGGTCTTTGTACTCTGCCTCTTCACACAGATCTGTCTCTTCCCATGAATTATCTATTTTATTTCCTTCCTCAACAAGGTTGAGTGGGTTCAAATCCCCAGCTCGTGGCCAAGTTTGGAAGTCTTGCAGATGGGCACTCTTCCCCATCTCCTCAATATTAACTCTTGAGGAGGACTCTTCCAGCTACCAATCTAACTGGTAATTCATTTTTGGGTCAGAGGACTATTCTAAGTCTGAGTCATTAAATCCAGTAAGGTATTGGTTTGGTGGGGGTCATCTCAACCATTTCTGTTTCCCCTCACCATCTCTCTCATAGCATCCATGGTCTATCTTGGCAAACCCCCCCTTCAATAGTTATGCAACACTTATCCATTTTCTATTAATAACAAAAAATACATACATTGACCTTTTATGACAAAAAGGTTCATCAAATCAAACATTCACACATGTCTAGTCTTCCATAGTCTCTTGGTCATTTATAGTTATATTTACAAACTGGGGGAAAAAAGGGTATTACACAAGATTAGTTAATTACTAACTTTGCTTGAATTTTTGAAATAACCGACTTACCAAAATGAAATAAATGAGAAAAAGAACACACCATTCACACATAAATGAACACAAGATATATCCTGGGAAACTCAATATGGGAGAAAACCCAACTAGAAGGTGAGGCCTATGTTATGCTCTCATTTATTCAGTTATGGAAATGCAAATACAAAGAAAGAAGCACTCACTGTGGAGTTGTCATTGACATTGTGGCATGTATGGTTGTTGTAGAATATTTCCCTCCTCTATTATGCTCTCAAAATACCACTCCTATCTTCTCTGCTCAACTATGGAACAAGTACAATTCTAAAGAATGGAACCCTTTCTCTTCCTCACAACCCGTTATTTAACATAGCTCGATAGCCATCTAGGGTTAGGGTTTAGACTTCCTCAACCCTCAATTAGTGATAAGGTTTGGACCTTATAGAATCTTCTTAAAAGTCCACACATGGTTATCCCCATATGTGTGAGTCATGGGGTTCGACATGGCATCCATTCGTACCATGTTGGTAAACAAGGTAGGTCAACTTGAGGCATTTTACGCACTGTTGGAAAGGTCTTGGAGTGTAGAACATTGTCAAGGGTGTGGGCACTAGTTTTGGACACTGTACCTTAAAAAAATCCATTTAATGCCTCAAAATTGCTTCAGAATATTTCAGACCCAAATTTTTCAATCCAAGACTTGCCACTAAAATGGCCCTGCAAGTTGATTGCTCCAATTTTTTCCACCCAAAAAATACCAAGATAGATGACAAATTGTATGATGATCCAATCTGGATCTACATCCCCGTTTAGGGAGGATTTTGGTCCCAAAAATATTTACTGAATGAGGTGAGGAAAATTTTCCTCTACCTTCTCCTTGAAGTACCATTTGCTTTACTTGGAAGTTGTCCTTTCAACCCAATCTGCCAAAGGTCAAGCTATCATTTCCTTGTAGTTTTGAACTTCCTCTACAAAACAGTGTCTTTTGCCAACTCTGCTTCAACATTTGATGCTAAGTCCTATAGAATTCATTACATCTCATAGTAGGGTATAAACCTACACTTATCCACTCTTATAAGCATATACAACCATGGCCAAAGGTGTCTTTACACTTCCCAACCTCTTAGTTCTCAACATATTTAAACGAAATGGATTGGAAGTTGGTTTGTTACATGGGAACCCAATCCTTTAATCTTCCAATGGAATATTATATGTAAATATGAAATGAATCAAAATTGATAAAAAAAATTCATAAGTCAAATGGATGCAAAATTTGAGAAAAATGAATTATAGGCAAGAAAATAGAGTGCAAAACAACCTCAAGTGGCTCAGGGAAATGCATACCAATATGCATATATGCATGCCACATGGAGTCCAAGTGTATATGGATGAATTTAACAACATTTTCTACAAATTACACATCTTATAATCTCCAAACCATTCTTTAGTTGGACACAATCCATTCACAAAATCAACACTCTTGCTCTTTTCACCATTTTTTATTGGTTTTACTAAAATGGATGCCCAAGCTTCATTACAAGTCCAAATTTTAATTTTCAAGTTATTGAGAGTTCCTCATTACATAATTTACCTTATCATATGATTATATTTTCCATTCAAATAAAAAAAAAAACTTTTGTATCAAAACACGAAAATTCTACTCTTGTTAAAGAATTACCAATTATTGTGATATGGCCTTTTGTACTGCAAACCAATAATGCCAAAATGATTTCTTGAGGTAAAAAAATGGTACCATTCTAGATCATAATAGGTGTAATTCAATTAAAAATCCTCATATGACATCAATCTATTCATAAATGGAAGTTACAGCGCCCCAAAATAACAATTTTCAATTTTTTACACTTTTGGCAATTTTGAAAAAATGCACATGAAAATAAAATTTTGCATGTTAGGTGAGTTATAAGGAATGTAAAATGGTGTATATAGATGCCTTGTACTTTATAATTTACTTATAAATCAGTAATATGGGTTGTATAAAAAATGAATTTATTTAACTGCAAAATTCAAGGTTTGTGAAGGATTATTGTCTTATTTAAGGATGCTCTTGCATCACCTTTGCTTTACTTAACGCTATGATTTTATTTTCACTTCTAATTCAATTTATAAATAACATTTTTTTGTCTGGATATAATTTGATTTCATTTATATCTTAAGATAATTCGTTATCAGTCAATCTCTCAATTACATACCCACAATATATATATATATATAATGAATTGGCACTAGTATTTAAATTTATGCAAATCCTCTATTGATTATTGTATTGTTTCTATCAACATGATCTTGTTGTCCCCTCAAAATCCCAAGAATTATGGTGAGAATCAATTCAGTTTTCCACTAATCAGTTGATGTCTAATCTTCTTCCAGAAAACAAAGTTATATGATATATTAAGTAGAAACACATGCCTTGTGTGTTGCAATTATATTTAAGGTTCTATAAATTGAATAATAGTGCTCTACTTTGAACTTATAAGTGTTGTAGATGGTTTCTCCCATTTTTATTCATTAATGGGCTACTATAGTCTTATCTAAAGCTAGATTTGTTATTATTTCTCATACAATCCTCCTCAAAATTAAATTTGGAAAATTAGGGATTTTTTTTTTTTTCTATACATATCAACATTTTTCATTCAATCCCACGCTAATTTTGAACTTCACCTTCTGATGACTAGGAATTTTCTTATTTCTTGTATAGATTTATTATATTTATCATGTCATTTCCCCAACGTACAAGTGAAACTTTGCAATGGAAAGTTGATCACTATAAAAACATACACCTAAGAATTGTTATAGTGTTGGAAAGCAACGTGTTCAAAATCATGTACTTGCCAACTTGCTACAAAATTTTAGTAGGGCTTTTGCTAATGTGAGATGTTTAAATATAGTTCCATTGCACCTTAAATTATTTAAATTGACATTAGCATTTGATATTTTTGCTTCATCCTTTAGTACTTATAAGGAAGAATACAACTTACATGCAAATTATGTATCGTCTCTAAATAGATGGATAACTTCTTGTGTAAAACAATTAACGAATGTAAAACACAATCGTAATCGAGATATTCTCTTCGTGAACATTGAAATGTGTGAGTAACAATACAACTAAATGTTTTTTCTACATTTAATTCATGGAACCTTTGAAAATACATGATACTTAGCTTTTCATGTGTTTAAAATGTCAATATTTATTAGTTCATGTCGAAGGTGTAGAGGGACTATAGCGATCGATAATTCATTGACTTCATACTAATATGTCATTTGACTATAAATTTTTGCATCATCTGTATTGTTCGAACTATAAAAGTAAAAACATTATTTTTTATATAATAAAAAAAACCTTATATGTCATCGTCTAATTGGAGAATATATTGGCGGTCTTATTGCCAGCTTCACTGTTCCCAATGTTGTAAATGTTTAGATATCCAAATTTTGAGCTTAGACGCTCTTTTTTAATTTTTATTACATTTTTACTGAAATGTTTACATACCGGAAGTTTTTAGCATCGACGTTGTTTTTTAATATTTTTATTATCTCTCTTTGTATTGAAATGTTTACATACCGAAGGTTTAGAGCATTGCCACTCTTTTTGAGGTACTTGAATAGGCCTGACAACTTAAATGTTTACATAGCGCAAGTTCCTTAAACATGCCTGACAGATTAAATGTTTGCATACCGCGAGGCCCTTAAATAGCCCGACAACCTTAAATGTTTACCTAAATAGGCTTCTCACAGTACATTTTTTATCGAATTTTTCCATACAATGTTGCAGTGAATTTGGACAATATTTTTGTCCACCGCCAGTTGCATAGCCATTGTATGTTTCATACTTCTTCTATGTTTGGAATGCAATTTGGTCATCGTTGAAGATACATACATTGTTTACTAGTTCGGTGGGTGCTTCTTGTCCACTGGTTCGTTAGTTGCTACTTGTTTTTGTTTGGTTCAACTTTGCAAGGTTGAGGACCTGCACCTGCAGTTGGACCTGTTGGTGCTTGTTTCTTTATTTTGTTTGCTTCAACTTTGCAGGGTTGGGGTCCTGCATTCACAGTTGGAGCTATTTTTTTTACTTTGTGGGATCCAAGTCCTGCACCCACAATTCGACCCACGCTTTTGTCATTCATTGTTGTGGCGTAAGTTTCGATTCCATAATTTCATTTGTATTCGTTCTTTGTTATTTATTGTTTGTAGTTTGCAAGTAAGAATGTTTAATTATTTCTACTAGCATGTTCGTCATATGTTTCAGGTTCCTTCTGTGCTTGGGATGCAATTTGGTAATCATTGGAGATACATATGTTGTTTATTGGTTCAATGGTTGTTGCTTGTTCGCTGGTTCGTTGGTTCATCGGTTGTTTCTTGTTGTTGTTTGGTTCAAGTTTGCGAGTTTGAGGTCTTACGACTGCAGTTGGGCATGTTCATGCTTCCTCGCTGGTTTGTTTCTTGTTGTTTTCTTTTGTTTGCTTCAGCTTTGCAAGGTTGGGGTCTTGCACCGGCAGTTGGAGATGTTTGTTTTTTACTTTGCGGTGTTCAGGTCTTGCACCCGCAAGTGGACTTGCGGTTATGTCTTTTTCCATGTGTGGCGAAGTCGGGATCTGACGCCTATCCCGTGCCCGCCTATCCTTCTCTTAAATTTTTCTCCAATTTTTTCTCCTAACTCTGAACCATACCTACATGCCTTTGCAAAATTTTCTTGTAGAAGAAAAGGATACTGAGATGGTGCTAGCAAGTGTGGTGTTCTGTGGATTGCAAATTGCAATATTCAGTGCAACATTGCTAACATAATGAATGTGTTCTCAAATGCATCACACCATTTACATTTGGACGAAACCATTATCATTCTAGAATACTTTAGTGTTGACATGCTACAAAATAGTGGCATAACAAATAATTGGACAATTACATGTGCAATTACAATGTCCGTTGTCTTTTTGTTAAGATAAAACATGTGCAAAACACACTTATTAACCATATATGGTGAATTGTGCCCATATCACAATACAACCTTTTTATCCTGTACACAGACTGGTCTGACCACGATACAATTTGTCCCGTACTTGAAATATGAGATGTACATCAAAGATATTGCATAATTATATTTCCATGTCTCAAAGCATATCTGGATACTTTGTTGCACAAAACCAAAATCATTCAGCTATGGCCATGCAATTTCTTAATATTTTTTGGCTTGTAATATATTTTGGGTGGGAAAAACTCTATATATTACAACCATGGATCAAGAAAAGCAAAGGTTCATTTTTCTAACTATCTTTTATTCTATTCCTTTGATTCTCATTTATTGTATGTACATATTACTTGTTATCCCCTGCATACTAGCTTCCATTCATGTTCATTGTATTTTGTGTGTTCCCACATTGAAACAAACAGAATAACTAGAGAGGACGAAGGAGTCTTTACCGCAAATGTAGAAGAGGAGATACAAAGGTGCATGCTTGTACTGTTATTTCATATTCCATTGTTTTGTATTTCATTTATTGTCTGTATATGTGTTCACATAATTTATTGTATGTAGATATTGCGTATCTTCCTACATAATAACTTATCTTCATGTCCTTTGTATTCTTTGTGCCGCTACATTGAAATAAATCGAACTCTGTTTATTTTTTTACATGTCTTCCTGCATACCAACTTACCTTCATGTCCATTGTATTTTTCTGCATTGCTACATTTAAACAAACAAAATAACTGGAGAAGACGATGGACTCTTTGCCGCAAATGTAGAAGAGGAGATGCAAAGGTGCATGCTTCTACTCTTATTTCATATTCCATTGTTTAGTATTTCATTTATTGTCTGTATATTTGTTCTACTTGTTCTACTGCTTTGCACCTAATTTACTCTATGTAGATACTACATATCTTTCTACATAGTAACTTATCCTCATGTGAATTGTATTCTCTTTGCTGCTACATTGAAATAAATAGAACTGTATTTTTTTTTAACATGTCTTTGTACATACTAACTTACCTTCATGTCCACTATATTTTCGGCGTTGCTACATTGAAAGAAACATATTAGTTGGACATGAAGATGAATTCTTATATGCCACAACAGAGGGGGATGAAGTACAATCTTCGAGAAGGTATACCAACTGTGCCAGTAAATCAAACACACAAAACGGGTGGGTGCATATAATATTGGACTAGAAAATGATGATTTGGAAACAATGGGCCTTTTTTGAGACTTTCTGCTTCCAAACATTGCCCTCCCCATTTCTAATTTTTCCACTTTCTATTATCTTTTTTTTCCCCTCTTCTATACTTAAACAAATTCCCCTTTGTTTTTCTCATTTACTTTCACTTTCTAGTTGCTTTGCTTAGTCGTCTTTCCAAAAATGTCTAGGTACGCGGGTTGGCGAACTCACGTGTTCACATTTATACTCATGCTTCTATATCACGACTTCAACCGACAATTTCCTCTTTCCATACTTAGCCACTTTTTCGATCGCGGGTTCCCGAGCTGGCGGGTTCAAGATTGCGCCTCTAGCTTCGGAGGTTCCGTGATATACAGATTGGCCACTGTACCCCCCCATCATGCCCTATTCCTTGTTACACATTTTTGCAATCAAAAAATCCGAGGCATACAATTTGACTGTCGGGTCCTCATGTTTCTCCAGTATCCCTTGACACCCTATTTCGTATTCCATCTCCTTCGACCCTGTATGTGACATTCAGAACAATTATGGAAAATATACAATGCATATGCTTATTTAGTCCTTATGATGTTCATCTGCACATGCTTGCATCATAAAAAGTTGGACTAGTGACATGGCCATTAGCAGTCATTCATCACAAACATCAATAGAACAACAAGGCCAAAGGTAAAGATTCATACATTGTGTTCCTCATATGTTTACCAAACAAATATCCTAAGCTATTTATTCATCTATGACATGATAAACATGATGATGTCATCTGCAACACATACTTTGCAGTTCACAAGAAGTATCAACGAGCGCAAGTGAGACGCCAAACATAGTGCAAGTTCCGCAGACTAAGAGGTCTGGTTGCAAAACTCTAGCTCCATACTTCATCCAAGTTGTGCGTCTACTTGTACATTTATGCTAGGAAAAAAGAAAACAAAAAAATAATGCAGACTACCATTCACATTACTTTTCCTATTCAAAAAATGTCATCAAGTCTAAACTTATAACACTCAAAATACTATCAATAGAGGGTATGAACAACCGTCGAACTAGAAAAGTGTTCGTCGAGGACACAATGGTCGTCTATAGCACCTACTTGGACAAGGTAGACAAAACTAGATCCATTATGCGTGTTGACATGATAGACAACGAAGCCCTGCTGACAGTCACATTGACTATTCCCACACAACTTGTCCATAAACATGCAGAAAAGATATTGTTAGGTAATGGGATATCCATTACAAATTTTAATATATTTCTCAAAACAGTATATGACTGTGGTGATTGTGATCGGATTATATAGCTCAACGAAACAAGTATTGTGGAAAAAATTCCCGCGATTTGTTCAGAATATCGTTTTGTCCCGGACACAACAATCAACCAACTTGCACAGAGAAACGACACTTACCCAATCGGAACCATTGGTGCAGTTGTTACACTCGCGAGAAAACTTGGCTCACAACACATTCTCCATATAAAATATGGAGAGTCAGACAACGACAAGGCAATGGTACCATTCTCCATATCCATTTTTGTCCTTTACTTTCACATGTCCATGTATCTCAGTTATGTTACACAACTATTGCATTGTTCCATGTTGCATCTGTAATTGTTCGAAACCTATTCAAATTTGTTTTCCTCAATGGAACAACAATTGCATAAAGGGCAATTTCCACTTATGCTCTTCAAAAATATAACAAAGAAAAGAGATGTTAAAGAAAGGATATTTTGCACAACCCAAGCAACATTTGTAACATAATTGCGGACATACATAGTACAGGATCTCAAGAAATTAACTAGCTTGACAACTTTTGTGCGTATACATCTACAATTTCATCCTCACTTTGGTCATACAAATTGCCTTCACCAATTTTCTGCAGCTTTTTTTTGTTGTTATGTAGTTGTATATTATATTGTTCAATATATTAACTGTTATTCTCACGTGCCCAGGTTGAGGGTGTTTTGGTTGCAGCGAATGCATACTCGTCCCCCTTCGAGCCTGTGTGTGACAAATGCAACTCTCCTGCTTCCACCTCTGCTTTCATAAATAATTGTACAATTGATTGTCTACGATGTAATAAAAAATGCCCTTACAAATATAGGCATTGCCTCAATGTTTCCATCTGAACCATGGGCAACACAATCGTACATTGTACAATTAAACAGCCTATGTTACAAGATGTGATTCCTGGGTTAGCAGACTTTCCATACGAAGTATACCTACAGAAAAATGCAAACAATGTCTACATGTTGCTCGACTTTCGGGTCCATAACAAATTTACCCTAAATGAGAACAATGCAATACTGCATATTGGTTGAAAAAAAGAAAAATTCATATCAAGAGTTGGTAGGAAACGAAAAAATCTCATGTGTATCTGTAATTTTTCTTCAATACCCAAATAATGTTCATGGGACTCGAGTTCTTCGGAGTTTACATCTATGGCTGTAAAATTTTCTTTCCAGAGATTTTGTCTCTTTTGTGCACTTGAAAAAACAAGGAGAAACTTACTACAAATCAAATCACTGTTGTTGTTATTTTGATGTTTTTTTTGCATCTCCTAGTAAGAATTTTGCATATTTGTTGGGGTGTTCAAATGAAAAAAAATGATGGCTAGATGTAGATTTGTTGGAGGACTTTGCACTTTTTTGGGTGCCCAAATTGGAAAAATGTTTTCCAACTATATAGCCATGGCAGGATTTCTACATTTTTTGGGTACCCAAATAAAAAAAAATATCATATCCAACTATACTTTTTTGGTAGGATATCTGCATTTTCTCGGTGCCCTAATTGAAAAAAGGGCTCAACATGGGTTGAAGCGTGAGCTTGCTATCTTCAGAACTCCCTATAAGGATGGGGGGTTCAGGCATTGGAATTCATACATGAAGGTGCATTTATTGCTGATGTACAAGCACATAAGATTGTTCAGTCCAGAAATGGGAAGCATGAGGACACACCCCATAAAAAGTATCCAACTGTGAATAAATGGTTAAGGTTTAAGCTATTATTAGGTTTGTTTTTAATTTACTATATAACCATAACATAGATAGGATCACTGAGAGAAACACAATCACAAGATATACAACATTTATCCTGGGAAACCCTCATGGGGAAGAAAACCCAGTAAAAACTTCCTTAATATAGATAGCCAATACAATGCCAAGATAATAAAACAAACACTAGAGAATATCCTCCACTGAGAAAAGAACCTCTCTCTCTTCCTTCTTCTGGCAACTGGCAACTGTAGCTTCCTTCAAACTTGCGCACTAGATGAGTGAGCTGAGTGAGTGAACAAATGAGGCACTGACTTCCTTTATTTATACAAATTTTCAGGTGTTGAAAAGGTGTCTCTTCGCTGGGTAGGGCCGACTTCTCAATTTTCATAATATGTTTAAGGTTTGACCAATCCGAAAAAGGGTATTTGGTCAATTACAATGCCCGACAGGATCAATCCACAAAAGGGGATTGATCTAATGAATAATAAATGAATAATAAATAGAATACTCTTTGCAGTTGCAATATTTCAACACTCCCCCTTAACAAGAAGGGTATTCTACAACATCATCAGGAGAGAGAGAGAGGGAAGAAACATCAACAACATCTGGAACACTGACTGGCATATATATAAATCATCGGAAGTTTTTCTCATCATCAATATCATCATTCACAGCAGGGAGATGGAATGGAATCATCCTCTGCATCAACATGGATTAGTATAACACTAATACATAATCATCAATAACAACACAAGGCTGATACGACATCAACAACAACAATATCACAACACAAAGTCTAGAGCATCATCAACAACAACATAATCACAACACGAAGGCTGGAGCATCATAAAAAACAACAACATCACAACACAAAGGATGGATTATCATCAACATCAACACTAGGCTGGAAATCTTCAGCACAAAGATGGCATCTCAACAACATTAGCACAAGGTTGGAAATCTTCAGCACGAGGGTGACATCTCAACAACATCAACACGAAGCTGGAAATCTTCAGCACTAGGATGGAATCACACCATGAGGCTAGCATCACAACAACATCAACATGAATTTGGAAATCTTCAGCACTAGGCCGGAATCACAACACAAGGCTGGCATCACAACAACATCAACATGAAGTTGGAAATCTTCAGCACTAGGTTGACATCACATCACGAGTTTGGCATCAGAACAACATCAACACGAAGCTGGAAATATTCAGTACTAGGATGGCATCACAACACGCGACTAGCATCACAACAACATCAACACGAAGCTGGAAATATTCATCACTAGGTTGGCATCGCAGTACGAGGCTGGCATCACAACAACATCAACATGAAGCTGGAAATCTTTAGCGCTAGGTTGGCATCACAACAACATCAACACAAAGCTGGAAATATTCAACACTAGGCTGGCATCACAACACTACACCCTCTTTCAAGGGAGGTCCTTTCAGACTACACCAAGCTTATCTCGAAAGTGCTCAAACTTTACACGAGATAGAGGCTTGGTCAATACATCATCAACATGTTCATCCATGCTAACATACTAGAGCTTTATGGCTCCCCTCTACACCATATCACAGATGTAATGATATCAGATCTCTATGTGTTTTGACTTGTCATGGAACACAGGGTTCTATGTCATCTTTATGAAACTCTGGTTATCACATAGGATCATGGTTGTTTCCATATCCAGATTGAATAGACCTGTCAACAACTTTCGAAGCCATATGGCTTCACAACTGGAGGAACATGCAGCAATGTATTCTACTTTTTTCGTGCTGAGAAAAATGCTTGATTGCTTCCTACTCTTCCATGAGATCATGGCTGGCCCCAGACTGAAACAACATCCTGAAGTGATATTTCTTTCAGAGACACTTCCAAACCAATCTGAATCAACATAACCACTCAGTCTGAAGTCACGATCTCTATTATAAATGAGACCACAATATAATGTACCCTTAAGGTACCTCATCACATGTTTTGCAACCACGAGGTGAACACATTTTGGATCTACTAGAAACTGACTCAAGGTGTTCACAACAAAAAATATATCTGGCATGGTGTTCATCAGATACATCAACGATCCAATGATCTGTCTGTACAATGTAGCATCAATCAATTCTAACGAAGTGTCAACCATAAGCTTCAACTTTGTTTCCATGGGTGTATTCATGAACTTTCAATCCAACATATCAAATCTCTTCAGTATTTCAACTTCATACTTCCCTTGGTTAAGAAATATATTCTCTGGGCTCTTCCAGACCTCAAGGCCTAAGAAATAGTGCATTAGGTCAAGGTTTTTCATCTCAAATTCTACAGTGAGCTTCTTCTTACAATCAATGATGAGCTTTTCTTCTCCAGTTAAGAATAAGTCATCCGCATACAACAACAATATAACAGGCTCATCATTCATAACCTTGAAGTAAATGTTAGAATCAACTTTACTCTTGGTAAAGCCCAATCGCATTAGGAAACTGTCAATCCTTCCATACCAATCTCTAGGAGCCTGCTTCAATCCGTATAGAGCCTTCTTCAACTTGCAGACATGAGTCTTCCTTTCTTCAACTTCAAATCTTTGAGGTTGTTCTATATACACTTCTTCTTCAATGACACCATTCAATAAAGTTGTTTTCACGTCCATCTGGTGTAACTTCCACTTCATCTTAGCTGCAAGAGCTATGATGGTTCTGTTATAAGCCTAATTTTCATCCAGCCTGCATACCTGGCCTACGACCCTACTAGTTGCCAATTGCTTGAGCCAAGCTCTTCTAAAAATCCCTCTTTTTTTAGCCACACGCGCCCTGGCCTTCTATAGCCCGCGTATGCACACATCCATACGCTTGCAGGCCTTCTACAGCCCGCATATACTGACAAAAGAACGAAAAATGGAAAGTTGCAGATGGGAAACAGAGTTTTAGGAAATTGCTAAAACTGTTTGACTGCCTATGGCCCGTCATTCAACCGAATAACTACCTATAAAAGAAGGGGTAGGGGTCCCATTTAGAAAGGGAAGAATATAGAAACTCTACACAAATTTATCTCCCCTTTGCTCCAATTTCCTGCAATTGCATTGTGAGGTTGAGTAGTTGGTGCATTGTGAAGAGGAGCCCAGAACCAGGTTCGAGGAGCAGTGTTGGCCACATATTGTAAGTTTACTCTTGTGAAGATTAATACAAAAAGGAATACTTTTTTCGTCCCACCATATCATGTGTTCAAATTGTTTATTTATATTATGATATTGTCACATCTAACCCAACAATTAGTATATAAAATGCATGTTTGCATCTCTTTGTTTGTCCATGTGTGAATGTAGGTCAGCTTTGGGAGGAGGCTTGCAGTCAAGGAGCGAGTGAAAGCGAAGGGATCGACATCAAATGAAGGATTTAAGGTAGAGTTACCTAATCTTGTTTTCACCTTTGTATTGCATGATTGTGGGGTTTTGTGATGGGATAATAGGAAAAAGTAGAGGCCTTTAAATGGTCATTTTCTGCATGCATGATTAGAGTCCTTAAATGCTAAGTCCGTAAGTGGGATTTCCCATTCACATAAAAATTGGTGACTCCACTGGGGAGTCTCTAGGGTTCTTTGGGGATTTTTTATTGGGTATTTTGAAATTGGTTTTACTGCCTTTTTTGAGTTTCTGCAAGAAGTCTGAGTGTTTAGGGGTTCTGGTTCTCAATACCAATCTTCCCTGCTCTACTTACCAGACTATTTCTTTTCTGCTTTTAAGAGTCTTAATAGGCATACACACCCTGTAGTGGGATATCACGCGTATGCAAGCACCCTACCTTTAGTTAGCCTGCGCATGTGCGCCTGCTGATGAAGTGCTAGCTGCGTGTCTGAGAACCCAGGAAGTCCTTCTTAGGAAGAGGCAGTCATCCTCTCCCCTTCAGAAGTAATCCTTCTCAGGGATCTTCTGGGTCCTTCTAGGTCTCTTATTGAACAGTTCATAGTCAGGTAAAAATCTCAGGATTAGCTTTCTTTCGCTACATTTTTCTTGCCTCTTTGTGTCAAAGTAAGTTTTTTTTTTTTACCTTTAAGGGGTGTTGGTGTTCAATACCAGTATCCTCTGCTAAAGCTTAGTTGCTTTTTTTTTTTTTTTTTTGAAGGATTTTAGAGGCACATGACCTGCAGTGGGCCTGCCCGCGTGCACACACACCCTGCCCTTCTACAGCCCGCGTATGCACGCTAGATGTTGAAGAGACAATCACGTACTTATCCAGAAAAGTTTTTGGAGGCAGTCATCCTCCTCCCTGTCAAGTTTTTACTTCCCAGGGTCTTTCTTGTCTGAATGTGGTCTTTGTCATAGTAGTTTAGCCTAGGTTTGGACTCCATTATAGCTTGCTTTTACATTGAAAGTCTTCTTCTGTTTCTTTGTTAGGTTTTTTTATGAGATAGTGAGTCAGTTTGATCTGCCTTCTTGGTTGTCAGTATCTCCCCATGGTCAATGGTTGGCCAAAAAAATTTCTTGGCCTTGTCTTCTCTTATTTATTTTTTACCGTTTTTGCTTCAGAAAAGGAGAAAGCTTCCAACTTTTAGTTTTTCTTGTTTTTTGAGGCACAATAAAAAAAATTAGATATTTTCTTTGTTTGGTTAAGTAGTCAAGTGTTTGCACAGATTATCAGGAAAAAGTTCATTTTCATAAGTTCTTGGCTGATTGACTTAGGACAATAAGTAGCTAGTAGTCGAGTGAAAGCCTATTTTCAGTTTTCTGTCAAAAGATATTAGAAAGAAATTTTTAAAAGTTGGTTAAAGTAAATTCTTTTTGAAGAAGTAGTCTTGTTTCAAGCACTTTGCATGTTCTTCTTTTCGTCACTATAAAACATCACTGGTTTCATTATCATCTCCTATGAATTTAAAAAACAACCACTAAAATAAACCTTTAAATAAAATCTTTTAGACTTTATGTTTTGTAGGGTACACCAACAAGTCTAGGACTAGAGCCTTGATTTAGGTTGGAGAGAAAACTCTTCAAGGCTACCAAACACAAACATAAGAGTCTGAGCTAGGAGTGTTCAAAGTCCAGTTACCGTGAAAGTTTTCTGGGACCCCCCTCTAATACAGGGGATAAACACGAGGTCGCATGCGGAAAGGTAGCGGAGATAACCCCTCCAAAATCGGACCAAGCATAGGGGGGAATGCATATAAAGGGCTTGTCTTGAGATTCCATCGTTAGCACTTGCCACGTAGCTTCGTAAGTCTCGAATCCGTTTGAGGTCCTCGTTTGTCTTCAAAAACACTTGCTCTTGATACCCTGGATAGGTTTCGGGCTTGATACCCTGCTCATTGCGGTCCACTCGACTGTCGACTGTCGACTGTACCCACCTGACAATTGTTTGCGAGATGGAAACCTAGTTGCCTGTCATTCTAGTGACTTACACAGGCGACTGTGAGTGTATACCGCGGTACCTAAGATAGAAATAGGGCCACACTTTGTAGAGTATACCCGGAGGGTGCTTCCATATTCGAGTTGCACTTGCACCAGTAAGTTTTTCTAGTGTTGGTTGTTGTAACTATTCTTCCAACTAGCTAGTGGCTACCTGTTTTATCTCATAGGAATTTTTTGATAGAGTGTGTTTGTTTCTCAATCGGTTAGAAAGGCCTTAGTGTGTCTCTGATCTCCTCACATAGTGGAGGATCAGGAGCTTCGCCAGTCACGAAGGCTTATTGGCCTACCATCGGTCGATCTGGAGCCACCCCCACCGCTGTTAAGGCAGAAGCTAGACCATCAAGGGTCATTTGAAGAAACTGGGCCACAGGTAACTATGTCCAAACCACCTTCAAGAGAAGAACATATCATCCCGAAGGAGCCAACCATTACTGACCTTGGAGTGGAAGCTCTTGGCCCAAACAACCCTCCTATTACGAATCTTTCGGCTCTCGTTGTCATACAGGTCTATCCTTACGAGCGTTTGGAAGTATCCCAAACATAAATAGAACCAAATCCCGCAACTACTTCAGGGAATTCTCATATTCCCTCTACGGCTGTCATAACTAGGGTTCCCAGACCTCCTAACCAACCGTCGCCAGTCCAGGCCACTATGGTCTCGACTGCCTCTACTTCGGCCAATGGTTCGCTCCCATATTTGGCGGCGATCACTGCTTCGTTGTATCAGAGTGCGACAGGCCCTTCGTTCACATAGGGAATGCCTGACTTCGATCCAAATGCTGTCCTTTTTCACTCCACTCAACCAAATTTAAGTCTAGGGGCAGGGAGTTCAAACACTCATTTGCAAGGGTCCATGAGGGGGATTCCAGCTCCTTATAATGCTTTCCCTTACGGAGGGGGTCACATACCTCCTTCGTTCCCTACACTCGATGGTGCTCACCAACAATCCGCTAGGCCAAGAACGAACTATGGTTCGTATGGAGTGAGTAGTCAAGGACTACCTTCTAATAGTCAGTCGGTAGGTTCGACACCGTTCTCTTAGTTCGGTGTGTTTGCTAACAATGCTTTCTCATCCGCTGCTTTCCCCAATGGGGGAAACCCCAGTTATGGACAACCGAATCCTATGCAAGGTACTATTCCTGCACAAGGGGAAAACCTGGGAATCCCTCCCCCCCAAGGACCTTGGAATCCTTGGTAAGGATCAGCTTCCTCGTCATGGATTCCGACAGGGGGCAGCCCCTTCCAAATTCATTGGAACCCTAAACAAGGTTCCTATGCCCGTCGGTTCGGCAGGGGGCAACCCCTCTCAAAATCCTTGGACCGAAATGCAAGCCCAACCTCCTTTGTCCTTCTACAGAAGTCAGTCGACGATGCCTCAACAAGTGCAGAATCCGTACGCTGGTCTTGGACAAGGTTTTTACCAAAATCTTGACCAACAACCAAACTTTTCCTGGCAACCTAGTGCCAGTCAAAATCCAGGTCCCTTTTTCCACGGTCATAATCAGCAGCCCAAACTATCGTTCCTAGCAAATTTTCATTTGCCTGACTTAACGAGATTGTTGAATGACCCCATATGTCACGATCCACATTGGCCTCCTATGCCAACCAAGTTGCCTTCGGACATTCCAAAGTTCGAAGCCAAACCTAACGAAGATCCAGGTGATCATGTGACCACTTATCATCTCTGGTGCTCGTCTAACTCATTGAAAGACGACTGCGTCCAGTTGCACTTGTTTCAATGCACTCTCATTGGGAGTGTTGCGAAATGGTACATTGAGATCGACCTCTCAAGATACTCTTCCCTTGGAGAATTGGCTATGGATTTCTTAAACCATTTCCAATTACCTATGAGATACGATGCCGACACTGAATTGTTGGCCAACTTTGAGCAGACTAAGGCGGTCCATATCTTCGATCACATCCGAGAATGGAGACGTCAAAAGAGTTTGATAAAAGTACCAGTCCCACCAGAATTTTTGTTGTAGTGGTTCCTTAAGCCTTTGGTACCCCAATTATCCAAAGATGTAGCGACGTCGAGAGTCTTTTCTGAAGAAGACACAATAATGAGAGATCAACATATTGAGCTGATTTACTCGCAATCTGGCCTACTTTATGAAAAATTGCCGGATGCACCTAGGTCAATTCTTGACAAAACCAAATAGAGAGTTGGACCACATGCCAATGGTATTGTCGGTTCAACACATTCTAAGACCGCTGATCCATTATCAAAAAAATTGCAACAATTGTCGATACAACAAACAGTGGCCAGCCAGACCACAGGTCCGGCTGCTCCCCCTACCCAAATTTTAGATGTACATAGTGTACAATCGACAAACTCGAAGGCCAACCAACATCCCGACGGGAAGAAGAAACAACGAAACCTACCAATAATGCTAGCAGGGAAAACACTGAAAAGAAGAAGTCAAAGTATCCATGTAATTTGTGCATGGACGACCACCCAACTTATCAGTGCCCTCGGCTTGCGAAGGCCCAAAAGTTATTGGCACAACAACAGCCTGCTATGTTAACGAACCCATTCCAACATGGGCAAAATTTAATTCAAGCCTCAGTGAGCGCGGAAGGGGGCAATCAAGGACCTCCTCCATCTTCGAGTAATCCTTCGTCCGCGAATGTGTATATGATGAAAGGCGATGCATACATATCAACCAGAGTGCACGATTATGGAATGCTTAGCTCCTCTGAGAAGAGTAAAGAAGCTGAGATCCCCCCTCTTCCTCTCTAGATTGAGAAGACGTTGGGTGAAACAATGACATGCATCCCAAAAGGTGCGTTCAAGAAAGCTTCTCACAACCCGAACGCAAGGGCCTCCTAGAACTACTATGTGGTGGAGGATTTGTCACAAACCACTTGTGCATTTCTGCTTTAGAAGTCCTCCAAATTTTCCCTTCCCAGAGAAAGGCTCTGTTAGCCACTTTAGGATCTGCGTAGACTTGTAATTCGGGCACGATCATGCTTGATACAACCGTCTTAAAACCTCATCTCCCTTACCACGTTGTATTTTAGATAGTAGTGGCTTATACCACAGAACTTTTACAAGGAACATTTTCTGCACAGTGGTTGATGAGGGTGCCTCGACATGCGTAATGTCTTTGGCGTGTTGGAAGGCCATAGGCCAACCCGTTTTTTCTTCATCACCAACTCTTCTTACCTCTTTCGACAGTCGTTCTTTCTGAACACATGGAATCATTCCCTCTTTCCCCATGCAGTTAAGGGGGGAAACCGTGTGCGTTGAAGTTGAATTAGTCGATGCTCAGCTCGACAATAATATTTTGTTAGGAAGGAGTTGGACTTATGCTATGCAAGCAGTGGTTGCTACTATTTTCCGGGAATTTTTGTTTCCACACTAGGACCGGATAGTGACCATTGATCAGTTGTCTTTCTCCGGTCCTGACCCTCCATCGGGGGCATCCACGGTCCCGATGATTGATAACCCTCAAATCGACATCATCAACATAGGGGTTGGTTTGTGCCCACCTTTGATGGGTACTTTGAATTACCCGCCCCCTCCCGACGATATTAAGTTTGTGTCAAACCAGCCTAAGGTTGAGAATTTTCAAGTCTCGTTGTTTCATACGACTTACTTTCATGATCTGTGGACTCTTCCTTCCCCATCAAGAATGATGGAAGGGACAGGACACCATGGCATGGCTATGCCCTTATCCGCGACAAAAGTTGTGTACTCTATAGTCCAACAAACTTCCGCCGACCCCGATCTGACTCTTGCCCAAGAGTTAGATCTGATTTCAAAGCCTACTTGGGCTCGAGGTTCCCTTTTCGATACTGACTCTTTAGACTTAGTCCTGCCCTTTGACAAAGCAATCATAGAGGCAGTGAACAGTCCGGACAAACCCTGGGATGATCTCCATCATAGATCTTACTTCCTCCCAGAGTTAAGAAGAATTCAAGAAGGAGAATTCACTTTGACTATGACTGGAGATAGGTCTTGTCCTATGAATCCCTTGGCTATGATAACAGTTTATGCCGAGAGTAATATGGAATCCATCTTTGAAATGATACCTATTGATATCTCCAGAACCCCTGGTGTCATAGAGAATGTCCTCGTCGGAGCTGATTTCTCCCCCGAAGAGATTCGAATCTACACGGATTTATTTAAAGAATTTCATGACGTTTTTGCTTGGTATTATGAGGAAATGCCAGGCATCGATCCAAGAATTGTCAAACATGAAATCATGACGTATCCTAATGCTACGTTGGTCTGGTAGAAGCTTCGTCCAGTCAATCCTAGGAAAGCAACAACTATCAAAGATGAAGTAGAGAAACTGCTTAAGGAAATTTTTATCTACCCCATTCACTTGACTCAATGGGTGTCAAACCCCGTTCCAGTCGATAAGAAATAGGGTACAATTTGTGTTTGTATGGACTTCCATGATTTGAATAAGGCTTGTCAAAAGGATAATTTCCCCACACCATTTATTGACTAGATATTCTATGAATGTGCAAGATGCGAAGCCTTTTCTTTCATGGATGGTTTTTCAGGCTACAATCAGATACAGATCAAACCTGAAGACCAGCACAAAACTGCTTTCATTTGTCCATGGGGTACATTCACTTATCGAAAAATGCCTTTTGGTCTGAAAAATGCTGGAGCTACCTTTCAGTGGGCCATGTCTTTTGCTTTCCATGATCTCAAACACATAGTTGAGGCTTACCTTGATGACTTAGCATCACGATCTCGTAAGAGAGCTGATCATCCGACGCACCTCAGACTCATCTTTGAGCGATGTCACTACTACCGGTTTCGCTTGAATCCAAACAAGTGCAGTTTTTGCATTACGTCAGGTCGTCTGCTAGGTTTGAAAGTTTTGACAACGGGGATCATGGTCGATCCTCTCAAGGTTGAGGCAATAGTTCAGTTGCCTTCCCTGCACACGATCCTTCAACTTCATAGTTTGTATGGAAAAGCGAACTTCTTACGGTGTTTCATCGCAAACTATGCCGAGATAACAAAGGAATTTATGCGTTTACTCAAGAAAGACGTCCCTTTTCATTGGGATGAAGTTGATCAGCGCTTGTTTGATGCTTTGAAATGCACCCTCATGTCTGCCCCTCTGCTTCGGCCACCCAATTATAATAAAGACTTCTTATTGTACTTGGTTGCAGCAGAGTCGACCATTGGTATGGTCTTGGTTAAGGAAGATGATTTGCTTTCTGAGTACTTGGTCTATTATCTGAGACAAGGCCTAGTTGGAATGGAACTTAATTATTCCCACGTTGAAAAACTTGTGTTGGAAGCAGTTCATGCTGTCCAACGGTTCCGTCATTATATCTTGTTTGGCAAGACCACCGCCATTGTCATTGTGAATCCATTTCAATACGTATTGACACGATGAGTAATTGGTGGAAAGATCAATAGAGGGATAGTTGTCCTCCAAGAATTTGACTTAGATTTTGTTTCGGTAAAATCCAAAAAGTCAATGGTCTTTGCGGAACTCATATCGGAACTTTCGGTCGAGTCATGTGATGTTGTGCCTGAAGAGTCACCTATTAAAGGAGACATGTTTTTTATCACATCTTCGGACCCCTGATATGGAGATATACTTGTTTATCTCTAGACTTTGAAGTGCCCCACCTCTGCTTCTCGTGATGAACGTCGTCGTATACGCCATTGGGCCAAGTACTATATTATACTCAAAGATACATTGTATCGTTGAGGCATAGATTCCATCCTTCGCCAATGTCTCACTCATGAAGAAGAAGAAATAGTCCTTAACGATTTCCACACTGGAGCATGTGGCGGTCATATGTCTGGGTTGGAAACAACCCAAAAGATCTTACGCATCGGTTACCTCTGGTCGACATTAATCAAAGATTGTGTTAAATCGGTCAAGAAGTGCCACCCGTGTCAAATCTTATCTCGAAAGATGAGGGCACACCCTTCTCCTATGTTTCTCATCATTACAGTTGTTCCTTTCACCAAGTGGGGGATTGATTACACAACATGCAACACACCTTCAACAAGGGGCACCATTATATCATCGTAGGAATAGACTACTTTACAAAGTGGGTTGAAGCTATGCCAACGTTCAAGGATGATGGAGAGACAACAACTCTCTTTTTGTTTAACCAAATTATAGCAAGGTTTGACGTCCTGAGAGAGATTGTCACTAACCATCGCAGTCACTTCCAGAATAAAATGATGACTGAGTTAACATCAAATCTTGGGTTGAGGCAAGAACATTTGTCACCTTACTACCCTCAAGCAAATGGTCAGGTGGAAGCTGTGAATAAATCCCTCAAGACTATTTTGCAGCGAACGATCAATTCGACCAAGTCAAATTGGGATTTGATGTTGTACTCTACATTATGGGCCTACCGAACGTCTGTTAAGACTGCAACCAGTTTCTCACCTTTTCAACTCGTTTACGGGATGGAAGAAGTTTTACCCATAGAATGTAAGATCCCCTCTTTAAAATTGGTAGTACAGTTATTTGCAGACACTTCACCGCTTGAAGAGAGGTTATTAGATCTCGAACAGATCGATGAGCAGCGTCGAGACGCAGCCTTGGCCAATGAGGATCACAAACAAAAATTTAAGTGTCAGTATGATTGATCCATTCGCCCTCGTATTTTTTCCTAGTCTATGACCAAGATAAGGATCTCCTAGGCGCAGGCAAGTTCAAACCCATGTGGTTCGAACCGTTCATTGTTAAAGAGGTTCTTAAAAAAGGGGCTTATTGTCTGGTTGACTTCGAGGGAAACACTTTGGCTGAGCCTAGAAATGGGCTCTACCTCAAGAAGTATTACTCATAGGTGGGTCGCCTTCAGTGACTTCTTGTAACATATGTATAGTCTTTGTACATTTGTTTTGCTTACTTTTTGTCTTTTGTGTTTATGCAAGTGTCATTTTTTATGACATTCTTTTCACTGTGGCAGATGTCAAGTGAATCAGAGGTGTTTGTGGGGTTTGCAGACGGTGCTAGTCGACACACTTGGAGGCTTGCTTCTGCAGCTTGGGTGATTTTTACACCTCAAGGCTAGTTTCTATCCTTAGGAGGTATCTGTTTAGGTAATGCTACAAATAACATTGTCGAATACAACACAATCATAGAGTTTCTTCGTGACGCTTTGTCGCATGGTATCTCTCGCCTCCGGGTCTACTTAGATGCTCAACTGGTTGTGTCTCAATTAAATGGTGTTTACCGTGTTTATGACCCTACCCTACACTGACAGTTCCTTAGGGTACGTATTTTAAAACGAAGCTTTGATTACATTACTTACATTCATGTTCCTAAGAGATTAAATCACATCACTGATACTCTAGCTAATCATATATTAGATTGGCATTTTTCACACATGTAAAGACAAAAAACACACATGCACATGTAAATACATTTGTAACATAATCCATAAATCATAAAAGACAAAAAAGAGTCATATATATATGTCGAAAAATGTATTAGAGTATAGTGTGGGCGTGAATGCCTCAAAAATATACATAGTAGGAGTCATGGGGATTATGCCCTCAAAAAAGTACAAAAAATCTCACGACACATAAAAAAATCCAACCTAGCTAAGGGCGGGGCCTGTTGGCCTGGTCGCAGTGTACAACAACGTTTTCCAAACGTCGAAAAAGTTGGACCCAAGTCCGTGGCACCCCAACTATGTGAGGTTTCATAGAGGGTGGCATATCCTCAATCTCTTCCATAGGCACATCACGAGTAAGAACGGTAAGGTTCCACTCTACCCGCCTCAAAAATATCTCGGCCTCCCCAGGTTGAGTCCCACCTACTGCTCCTGTCGGTCCAACAGTTCCAGTTGCTCCTGCCTCTGGACGAGGACGTCGTCTAGTCCTCACAAAATCATCCAGATGCACTGGTCCCACGTTTGTGCATAAAAAACAAATCATTGTCACATACTCTGCTACACACAAAAAAAATGATATATATAAAAGCAAATAAAAATTAAAAACTATGAAAATTAAAAACTTACCCAACTCTCCTCTCACTTCTCCGGGAGGAGCAACCATTTTCGAGTCTCTAGAAAAGCCAATGCCAACATATGGATAGTCTTCTATCACTGGAATCTGGTGAGACCACCAGTCAAAGAACTTGTCATCGAAGGCCTCGGCGGTCCTTCCACCACCTTGTCATGGCAACAGTGTCGCCCATCTACATACGGATAGGAATGTGGCTGTGTTCCCTTTTACTATCTCTCGACGGCTAACAATGGGTACCCTCTTGAAGAAGAATGCACAAAGTATGGTCCCAAACCCGAAGTTTTTGTGCCTCCACATGCGGCACTTAGTCAACTGCCTTTTCATGCAGTCAAGTAATGTCGTGCTCCAATCAAACACGTGTGCATTCAAACACTGCATCGCACAATGCATGTGCACCCGTGACACTTGATGAAGTGCAGCGGATCCAGTGATTCGCCCAATCAGCAATACTATCACTTTCAGTGATAGGTTAGAGATCTTGTTGATCGACACCTGTGTGCCCACTTTGTCAGTCCCTGCCTCACAATGGAGCCCAATCAACTCCTCTATGTTATGAGGTACTGAAGGAAATGTGTGGAAGTTGACTGGTTCCCCTCTCCTCGAGAGGCCAATCAAGAAGTATGTGTGCTCTGTCGTCGGAGTCAATGACTGACCTTCAAGCATGAATGCCTCTGCATCCGGGTGCCAATAATCTATCAAGGCGTTCAGTAGCCTCGATTGTGCCCGCATAAAGGGACACTGGTAGAATTTTAAGAACCCACATTGATTCAATGCAACAGTCACACCAGGTTCCTCATCAACCAAAATTTCAATGTCTTCATGCTCTCTTTCCCTCCAATGAACATACATCCTGGAAGTACCACTTCAGGAGGGCAATTAGATCTTTCTTTTTAATTTTTTTACAAAATTGGGGGCATACACAGGATGTAGTGGTGACAGTCGTGTATGCACATGTGCAGTAATTCTTCTGCATGTGTGCATACATGTGTTGTCCCAAGACAACCCGCGTATGCCTAGGACCGACCCTTTTTAAAGGTCGACGCCCCCCAAAAAAATGAAATAAAATGCATAAAATAAAAATTGAAAGGCAAGAGGAGTGAATTTGTACTTACTTGGTCCAATCGGAAGTTTGTTTCATCCACTGAAGCTCCGGAAATCAACACTTTTATCAAAGGGGTGTTTTGGCTCCAAAGCTAATTTTCCAAATCAACAATGGTGATAATGAGTTGCCAACTTCTATTTATAGACTTTTTGGCCTCTTTTTGTCATTTTTTGGACCCCCTTGTCATTTTTTCTAAACTGAAAATCATTTAGTATGGTTCAGGAGTTTCTTTGGGAAGGTTATGATAGAGTTCACTTCGGGTATCATGAACCTTTTGGGAGATTTGGATCACTTTTGAAGGTCCTTTGGTAAAAATATCATTTTTTCAACTTGAGCATTTAAGTTAGGATTCCACCTCCACTTTTTGTATTTCGTTGTCTTTATCACTTTTCCATAGGATCAAACCCACTGAGTTGCGACACGAAACCATCTCTGCTGCTTTAGAAGTGTCGTAATGCCATGGTAGAGCCTTCCCCTTCATGGATGCCCTAGCTATATCCTACTTGCAATTTTGGCATCCATGTTGTTGGTAATGACTATAGGCTCGGGAGTCCCTGTTAGTCTTATCCTGATTACGAGTTTGAGCCTCATCTACATGATTATTTATCACTCTTGACCTCACCCTCGGGACTCCCAAAATTTTAAAAAATGGGTCTTCTTTTAAGCCCTTTTCAGACCCTCCAAAAATGAAAAGATTGTCGAGCGATCTTGTTGTCTTTAACACTCGTTAAACTAAAATTTGAAGTCATGTCTATCCGGCGGTAGTTTCCCTTTTTTCGGTCTAGATGGTCAAATGTACGAACAAAGTTATACTCTAGGAACTTTAGTTCTCTAGAAGAGTATCCCCAGGTACAATTTTACCCCTTTTTCGGGCCTGAGGGACTAAATTTACGAAAAAGGCACCCCCACAGAGTCCATAGTTAAGCTCTTTTCAGACTCCTTAAAATTGAAAAGATCGTCGAGTGACCTTGTTTCTTCACACTCGTTAAAATGGCCAAGAAGAACAACCTTTATGGAGTCCATAGTTAAGCCTTTTTCAGACTCCTTAAAAATGAAAAAATTGTTAAGTGACCTTGTCTTTATCACACCCGTTTAAATGGTTTTGAATAGATGTTTGGTCGGTGCTAGTTTACCCCTTTTTCAAGATGACTAGACTATCTTTGAAAAAGGTACCCCACAGGAGTCTCCTTTTACGTTTTTTCAGACTCTCTAAATATGAAAAACCGTCGAGCTTACCTTCTCTGGGCTCGTTAAAATTACATCGAAGGAAGTTACCATTGTGTGTCTTATTAATCGCATTTGCATACCTGTGTCTTTGGCCTAATTTCGTATCCATGTTGCTCTCAACTGAACCATCTGAAGCATGCCTTATACGCAATCCCTGTAGCACTTTGCCTCTATGTCTTGACACCTTTGGCCCATGGAGGATTTTTTACGAGTGTCCTTTTTTGCATATGTCCCCTTGCCCTGAGCATTAGTGTGTTCCTTGCACCTAGAACTAGTATGTTAGCGACACTCGTTCCTCCTTTGTAATGTAACATTCCTTTATTCTTTTTTCAAAAGCTTTCCAAAATTATTGAAAAAAGACAAAAAAATCAAATATACCCCAAAAAGAGGAAGGGAAAAGTATTTTCTTTTTATTGGCAGCACAAAGAGTGCCCTTGGACAAAGCACATCTTTTTGTTTGTTTTTCAAAGATCTGGGATATAGTATGACCTTAGGAATTTGTTCTCATAGAGTCATGTCCTCCTCCATTTGGTTATTCTTCCAAACATATGGAGAGTTGGCGTTGCCTCCTGCATCGTCAACTTATGTCAATATCATGCTGCCTGAGTCTCATCATTTGTCGTGCTACTATCCAAGGGAAGTTTTTACCAAGCTCGTGTCAGCCTTTCTGCAGTTTGTCTCTTTCCCTCATGCATGCAGTCCAAGGGAAGTTTTTTCCCAAGGGAAGTTTTTACCAAGGGAAGTTTTTGCCCTTTCGTGCTATTGTCCAATGGTAGTTTTTACCAAGCTCATGTCAGTCTTTCATGTAGTTTGTCTCTTGCCCTCATGAGTGGGAAATCCCTCTTACAGACTTAGCATTTAAGGGCTCTAATCATGCATGCAGAAAATGACCATTTAAAGGCCTATACTTTTTCCTATTCTCCCAACACAAAACCCCACAATCATGCAATATAAAGGTGCAAACAAGATTAGGTAACTCTACCTTAAATACTTCGTTTGATGTCGATCCCTTCTCTTTCACTCACTCCTTGACTGCAAGCCTCCTCCCAAAGCTAACCTGGATTCACACATGGACAAACAGAGAGCTACAAACATGCATTTTATATACTAATTGTTGGGTTAGATGTGACAATATCATAAAATAAATAAACAATTTGAACACGTGATATGGTGGGACGAAAAAAGTATTCCTTTTTGTATTAATCTTCACAAGAGTAAACTTACAATATGTGGCCGACACTACTCCTCGAACCTGGTCCTGGGCTCCTCTTCACAATGCACCAACTACTCAACCTCACAATACAATTGCAGGAAATTGGAGCAAAGGGGGGATAAATTTGGGTAGAGTTTCTATATTCTTCCCTTTCTAAATGGGACCCCTACCCCTTCTTTTATAGGTAGTTATCCGGTTGAATGACGAGCCATAGGCAGTCAAACGGTTTTAGCAATTTCCCAAAACTCTATTTCCCGTCTGCAACTTTCCATTTTTCGTTCTTTTGTCAGTAAACGCGGGCTATAGAAGGCCTGCAAGAATATGGATGTGTGCATACGCGGGCTGTAGAAGGCCAGGGTGCGTGTGGCTCAAAAAAGAGGGTTTTTTAGAAGAGCTTGGCTGAAGAAATTGGAAACTAGTAGGGCCAGAGGCCAGGTATGCAGGATGGGTACAAATTAGGCTTATAACAGGTTATGATTGAAGTGTATCTAGCTACAGGAGAAAACGTCTCTTCATAGTCAATGCCTTCCTTTTGAGAGAAGCCACAAGCAAAAAATCTTTCTTTATATTTCTCAATAATTCCATTAGAAGCATGTTTTATTTTGAAAATCCATTTGGAAGATACCACATCCTTGCTTTTTAGTTTGGGAACTATTTCCCATACATCAAGGGAAGTTATGACTTCCCTCACTATTTCCGCAACTCTTGGAGCCATAGGTTCTTCTACATATACTTCTTCAAGATGGAATCTTCTTGATTTCTTAAGTGATGCATCTTCATGAAAGGTTACATCCCTGTTGAACTCAATATGATGGCAACCTGGTATATAAACTCTGAAGGCATTGGAGACTTCACAATATCCAACAAATATTCCCTTCTTTCCTGAAGGGTCCAACTTGGTTCTCTTCTCTTTCGAAATGTGTACAAATATTGGGCAGCCAAATATTTTGAGATGGCTTACTTCTGGTTTCTTTCCGAAGAACATCTCTTCAGGGGTTTTGAAACGAAGTGAACTATGGGACAATTTGTTTTGTACATACATTGTTGTTCTTGTTGCTTCTACCCATAAGTGCATTGGAAGATCTTGATCATGTATCATGGTATTCACTACTTCCATTATAGTTATGTTCTTTCTTTCTGCTACACCATTTTGTTGAGGATTGTAGGGAGTGGTGAGCTCGCTCTTGATCCCAGTATCTTTGAAAAAGTTTGTGAACTCTTTTTAGGTGTATTCTCCTCCATTATCTTACCTGAGTATCTTGATCTTTCTTTCAGAAAGATTCTCTATCAAAGCTTTGAATTCCTTGAATTTACTGAACACTTCATCTTTTGATTTCAAAAAGTAAACCCAGGTTTTACAATAATAGTCATTAATAAAAGATACATAGTATACATACCCACTGATGGAGTTTTATGGCATTGGGCCACATACATATGAGTGAATGAGCTCTAGGACTCCTTATGATTTACTGTCTCTCTTCGGGAAATGGTTCTTGATGTTCTTTCCTTGTGCACATCCATTGCACATTGCTTCATGGTCAACCTTGAATTCTGGTAGACCTATGACTGCCTTGTTTACATATGGTAATGTTTTGTAGTTGATGTGGGCCAATATTCTATGCCAAATTTCACATGGATTCTCAATGGAATGGGTCAAGGATGATTTTGAGTGACCCTTTAGCATATACAAGCCACCTTCTTCTTTTCCAATAACAATTGCTTCTTCCATGGTTTTTCCTTTGGGCCACATAAGAACTTCTCCATCTATGAAGGAAACTCTGAAGCCTTTCTTTTCTAAAACTGAGATAGAGAGTAAATTCTTTGTCAAACCTAGTACATATAGTACATCCTTCATCTTCAATGGGGTCCCTGAATCAAGCTTGTAGTTTGATTCTCCTACTCCCTTGATAGGTTATTGATAATCATCTCCAAGTGTAACTTTCTAGGGAAACTTATTTTTTGTAAGGAAAGAGAAAATGTCTCTTTGACCTGTCATGTGCTTGGAAGCACCACTATCTATGAGCCAAGTCTCCTCACCAAGTGAAACTGATCCCGAGAGGGAAGAGATTAAGACATAGTATTTAATTTGTTCTTTTATCATCTTTGTGGGTGGCTCTTCATCTTCAACTGCATGGCCATGGTGCCTCTTGCTTCTCTTCTTGTATTCTTCTCGTATAGCTGGAAAATTCTTAGCAATATGTCCTATCTTGTCACAATGGTAACATTGGTAGGATGAGAAATCTTTTTCTCTTCTTTGACCTTTTTGAAACTTTTGGAATCTCCTTGGAGGGTGAGATTCTTTATGTATGAATTTGTTTTGGGTGTGAGACTCCTTATGAGTTTCTTTCTGGAAGTAAGACCACTTTCTTCCTCCTTTAGTATGATTAGCTAGGGATTGATCTTCATCTTTTGATATAAATGCTTCTCGGTTAGATACTCTTGCTTCTTCTTGAACACAATCTTCCCAAAGACTTTCAAAGTGTAGTTTCTCCTTTCTGCATCCTTGTACTTTCGAGTTGAGTTCTTATATTCATCTTCTAATTGATGTTATTTCCTTCATATAATATGGTTAGGGCATCAAACATTTCTTTTGGAGTCTTCTTTGAATCCACTTGAGGAATCAAGTGATTTTTAATATAATCCGCAATGATTCTCTTGGCCCTAACTATGTCCTTTTGGTGTTTTTCTTTAGCTGCAACATCAATAGGCTCTAGTACATCTTCTTTAATGAATCTTGTTAGGTCATTCTTTTCAAGAATGAGTGAAATCCTATACTTCCAGGCACAAAAATTTTCCACACCTTCTAGCTTGTCAACAAGCTTAGTGCTTGCAGACATCTTTACCTAGAGCTAGGAAAATGACCAAAAATTGAAAATGCTCAGAATTGAATTTTGAACTTACTAGGAGGTTCACTTGACTGAGGCGAGTATCTTGGTGCAATTAGATTTCATAAAATCCAAATTTGGCCCCTTCAAAATTGACCAATGGATTTCTGGACTGGTACTTCTGGTTTTCTGGTACTTTTGGTGCCGGTGAAAACTAGGGTTTCACTTTTCCGGAGTTCTATCCATTGAAAAGGTGCACTGAAGGTGCCAATGAGTTCCCTAGGCTAGGGCACACTTTACTAGATGACTTTTGGGCTGAAATTCCTCTTCAATAAAAATCCCTAATTTTCTTGTACAACAACAATGATGTTTTTCTTTATCCAGTGAAAGATGATCTCTTCAGCTTAGCTCTGATACCATGTTAAGGTTTAAGATATTATTAGGTTTCTTTTCAATTTACTAGATAACCATAGCATAGATAGGATCACTAAGAGAAACAAAATCACAAGATACACAACATTTATCTTAGGAAAGCCTCATGGGGAAGAAAACCCAACAAAAAATCCTTAATATAGATAGCCAATACAATGCCAAGACAATAAACCAAACACTAGAGAATATCCTCCACTGAGTAAAGCGCCTCTCTTTCTTCCTTCTTCCGGCAACTAGCAACTGTAGCTTCCTTCAAACTTGTGCACTAGATGAGTGAGCTGAGTGAGTGAACAAATGAGGCGTTGGCTTCCTTTATTTATACAAACTGGCAGGTGCTGAAAAGGTGTCTCTTCGATGGGCAGGGCCGACTTGTATTTCTGAGTGGTTAAAACCACTTTAATTGCATGGGGGCCAACTTCTCAATTTGCATAATATATTTAAGGTTTGACCAATATGCAAAAGGGGATTTGGTCAATTACAATGCCTGACATGATCAATCCACAAAAGGGGATCGATCTAATGAATAATAAATCAATAATAAATATAATATTCTTTGCAGTTAAAATATTTCAACAATCAGGTCCACCCTTTGAACCGTTGAAATGGCTTGCTCCTCTGGGCGGAAATTTGGCATTGTTAAAACTGATAGTGATAGAACATGACATTGTCAGAAGCAAATGTCCATAATGATCTTGCTTGATGGTAAAATAGTAATCGACAAGTTTATTGTTCTCCATTTGGGGGTTTGGTTATACCTAGGATACAATGTTGAATCTCCGTTGGTTTTGTGATGTCTTGTGTTTGGCATAATTTTGTTCATATCTCATGGGCCCTATTATGTTTTCATGGGAACATATACCACATGTAAGAGAAAACCAATGCCACTTGTGTTTTTTCATATATCAAATTGTTTGATGCATAGGTCGATGCATACTGCTCTATGGACCCTAGTGGTATCTCACTTGGCGCCTTCTGTGTTCATGTGTTGACTTGTGCCTCGAATTTCAATACATGTGGTGTTTACTTGGCTCTTGGTTGTATGCTTCGTTCTGGAAAATTAATGATACATTCAGGATCTTGGAAATTTTTCTATGATCTTAAATAATATACAGGACCTGTTTTTCCTTTTAATATAATCTCTCTGATGCAAATGTAGTATGTGGCTCATTTTAGCACTTTTAGTTGATCGATGAACTTAGAAAAATTCATCTTTAGGTATATTTTGAAATAAAAGGATATATACTATGTGAAGTCCAATGGAACTATCATATCAACCACAAAAAATTAAAATTAAAATTTGTCTTAAAATTCAAATTCGTCATTGTTATACATACGGTGAAGTTGACAGTACAATAATTTTACTTAAACATCCCAAAATTGTTTTTCCTGTGGATTTTCGATGGTTCTCTTATGCATACACATTTTGTAAACTATAAGCATGGCCCGCTTTATCTATTCCTTGATTGAAGAGCATGTTCACATGTTTAATGCACTTCATAGTTACTGTTAAGACCATCAATGGGGATTTCTTACACCAATTCCCACTTCCAAAAATTTCCATCGTCTTTCTTTTTTCCCTTTGCTTTCCCTTTTTTTTTCCCTCTACTTTCCAAAAATGTCTAGGTGTGCGGGTTGGCAGACTCACGTGTTCATATTTCCACTGATACTTTTATATCATGAGTCCGACCAACCATGTCCCCATTCCATATTCAAAAAAAAATTTGGATCGCGGGTTCCCATGTAGGTGGGCTCAACATTGCGTTTCCATTGTTTCGTCGCCTGCAAACAACACCCAGACTTCCCCGATCTACAAATTGACAACCAAATTCCCCTTTCTTTTTCTCATTTACTTTACCTTCCTGGTTACTTAGTCGTTTTTATGAATGTCTCATGATTTTATATACAACACCTGAAGTTCCACAATACAAAAATTGACTGTCGAAGTCCATCATTGTCCCTTGTTCCATGTTACACATTTTGCAATCAAAAGTTGGGATACATACAATTCGATCATCGGGCCCTCACATCTCCTGAGTAGAACTTGTGGCCCTGTTTTCAAGCTCGTCAGTATCCCCTGTTCCGAGTATGTCTTATGCTTTTATATCACAAGTTCGACCAACCTCTTACCCATTGCATACTTGGCCACTATTTCCATTGCCAGTTCCTGACCAGGCTTGTTCAACATTGCGCTTCCATTGTTTCGTGACCTACAATTAGCACCGGAAATTCCACGATATACAAATTGACCGCCAAAATCTGTCATTGTGCCCTATTCCGTGTTACACATTTTGCAGTCAAAATTCCAGATACATACAATTTGACCATCGACCCCTCACATCTCTTGAGTATAACTTGTGACCCTATTTTGAAGCCCGACCAACCACTTTCCATAATTGGCCATTTCTTGGAATATCTTTCGCGGGTTGGTAGGTCGATGAAATGTGCAATGCTTAATTTCTCTTTGCCATCCCCACCACCTTCGCACTTCGTTCTAGATATGTAATTATTAAGCTTTAATGCTAATATCTCATCGTGCAAGAACTGTTAAGATTGTCATTAATGTCTGAAAGGATGGAGCATATTTGTCATTAATACGAATTAAACTAAGATCTGTGGAGGGTTGTATTATCCTTTCCAAGTGTTCATTTCAAGCATCATGCAATCTATTTCGCGCGTCGTTCGGTTGGAGGATTCACGAAATCTTTAATCCTTAATCACTCTTCGTCGTCACCGCCACCTTCACACTTTTTTCTAAATATGAAATTAGTAAGCTTTAATAGTAAAAACTCATTACACATAAACCGTGGAGATTGTCATTGATCAATGAAAGGCTCAAGGAGATCTCCCATTGATATGCATTAAACCAAGATTTGAGGAGGGTTATATTATCCCTTCCGAATATTCATTTCAAACATCATCTGGAGAAAAGAGACATTCTCGTTAACTTATGGAAGCAGTTTGACAACAGTTCTATCCAGATATAGTAAACACCTTCGAGCATGATGACCATAAGTTCCAGTGCTCCATGGAATATTCTTACTACTCATCTCCCTCCTCCCAGGAGAAAAAAAGGAGATGGTCCCTTGGTGCACCGAGAAATATATTTCAAGCCAAAGAATTCCAAGGCAACCCCGCCTACTCAATCAACCCTCCTGCCTGCGTTGATGGATGTCACAGAGGTTGATTCGATTGATTTCAAGCAGGAAGAATATGATCTGATGGACGATGATACAACGATGTATGATGGAAATGTAGACGTTGTTCCCACTACTGCGCCCAAATTGAAATTTGTTGGGTATGTGTTATATTCTTTGCACGAGTAGTAGTGTTTGAGCATATGCGTCGGGCGCACAGGGGGGTTAGAGGGGGGGTGTAGGGGAAGTGCCCCCAGAAAAAAAAATTCTGCCTCAGGAAACGTGACACCTACCTCGGGAAACATGTCATGTATTTAGGTGGTTTTTTCAGCACATGGGTTTTGCCAATGGTTTTCTATTTCTGGTTAAGAAATTAGGGTTTTGGACTAATCCAGGTCATTGGGTTAGGGTTTTGGACTAATCTAACTCATTGGGTTAGGGTTTTGGATGTCGCCAGCTCCTATATGTATATTGTATTGTAAACAATGTAACACAATGAATGAATATAATATATGCTGGTTTCCCCGGTTTGGGTTTCCAGGGGGAAAAATATATGTGTAATGTTTGTATTTGCCATTGTATATTTTTTGTTCTTTTCTAAATATTTGCTTACAGTAGACATTGTACAAGGTTAGTATTTACAAAATCAACCATAATGGGGGTCACTTCCCGGATCGACGATGGAGGCCTTGACAAGACCAAAGGAAGGGGTTTCAAAAAATAAAACGAAGCTAAATGCAATAGCCGCTTTTCAGCTCGAGAGTAGGAATTCTAGAGGCCAAAATTAGTATGTTCTGGGCAGAGGTCTTTCACTGTAAGGAAATGGTCTCTTAATCCTCCCAGAGATATATTTCAAGCCAAATAATTATTCAATTGAGGGACCACTCTCATGTTCTTTGGATATACAATTAACATCTTAGGGGATGAGGACCAGAACTCCCACTAGTGCAAGGCATATTCCTACTACTCATCTCCTTCCACCCAGAATGGACTAATTTGGGCCTCTAGAATTGCTCATGCAACCTGTGTCCCTGAAGTCTTTTCTTGTAAGGAGGGGGTCCCTTGGTCCCGTCCCGCCCATAACGAATTAATTTGACCTCTCGAATTGCTCGTGTAGTTTGTGTCCATGAAGTCTTCAACTGTGAGGAGGTGGTCTCTTGGTGTGTCCTCACTTTCAGTTTCGGGCTCTTCCACTTGCCGTACAACGATTTTCTTCTTCTTCCTCATGGGAAGCTTGTGAGAACTATCAATTTTACAGTGAGGATGGGTTCTTATGTCCTCCTGCATTTGAAAAATTCTAGGTTGCTTTATTGTTGGGGTGGTTCGTTGGAGCGATGTTGCGGGATGTTGTTCTCTTGGAAGTGGCGGCCGTGGATTGGAAACTCTTCTCGCCGAGGTATTTTCCCTATTATTTTTACAATTCAGTGGTTCCTTGTAATGTCTCCAGGTCGCTAGCGTCAGGAGCAGGAGTGTTGTTCACCTACTTCAAGACAAATAATTATTCCATTGTGGAACCACTCTGATGTTTCTTTGTCGCCTTAGGTCTTCCACAAGATATTGAGATTGCGACAGCGAACATTGACCTTCCGAGGAGAATATTGCAAGGACTTACTAAAAAAATGCATGGTAATGAGTTTTGTATGCATGTTGAAGAGCATCTCGATGGCTCCTGCATGTTGTCCCACTAGAGGAGCAACACATAATTGTATGCATGTTTTCTTTTTTAGATCTTGAACCTATATTTATGACAAATATGTTCAATGTTTCGGTGCAAAGAACTCATTCCAATTTCTATGGATAGATATACACTGCCCAATATTGTTTTTTATGGATTTACTATTAAAAAAATTCCTTCGAATCTTGGTTGTTGCTTATTTGTTGGATTTAACACATATTCTCATTAGCATGGTTCGATAGTCTTGTAGTTCTTGAATATTATATTGGCTCAAGTAATTTGATTTAATATGGAGCATTGAACAATTATATGACAATGCATTGTGTCGATACCACCAGGCTTCTATGGAAACAAAAATTAATTTTAGACAGTTTCAAACCAACATTCAATTCTATTTGTAATGCAGATAGAACATAACAACACTAATTCATGATGCGACAGTCGTGGCCCCACCCTAGAAATTTTGTTTTCATCTCAACCTTTTTGAGAAAACAATTTCTTATTTCCCTTTTTCTTCCTTGATTCCTTTACTCCAGAAGGAAACATTTTATTAGTTGTCCATCCCCTGGCCTCTATTTGAGCACTTTTTACTTTATTAATGAAATTACCAAATTTCTTCTTTGCGAATTAAAAAAAAAAAACTATGGTGGTTGTGGTCAAATGGGACTATGAAATCAACCACAATATTAAAATTCAAGATCGTCATTGTTTTTTCTAGACATGCAATTATTAAGCTTTAATGCTAACAACCCATCATGCAAGAAGTTTAATACTTAAGTTAATATGTCAAAGTCATGGAAGAATGTATCAAGCACACAATTAATCCCACAAGTTGCAATAAAAACAAATCTTCAACAAAGAATTTGCTCACACCCTTTTTAATGGTACAAGCACAATATAAAATGAGTAAGTAGGTAAAATATTGGACTAGAAAATGATTGTTTTGCAACAATGGGACTTGTTTGAGACTAATTCCCGCTTACAAAAATTTCCCTCCTCTTTTCTATTTTCTCACTCTTTTATCCCCTTCTTTTCCCTCTTCTATACTTAACCAAATTCCCCTTTATTTTTCCCATGTACTTTCTCTTTCTGGTTACTTAGTCAGTTTTCCTACAATGTCTTGGTGCATGGGTTGGCGGATTCATGGGTTCATATTTTTATTCATGCTTTTATATCATGATTTCAATCAAGCGCTTCCCCTTTCCATACCTAGCCACTTTTTCGATCGCGGGTTCTCGCCCAGCAGTCTCTAAATTGCACTTCCATTGTTTCGTGACCTGCAAACAACACTCCGACTTCGACGATATACAAATTCATTTCCGGACTCCCACATCATCCCCTCTTCCGTGTTACACATTTTGCACTCAAAATTTTCGATACATACAATTTGACCGTTGGGGCCTCACGTCTCCTCGGGAACCCTTGTCACCCTATTTTGAAGCTCGTCCGACCGCTTTCCACAATTGGCCATTTCTTGGAATCTCTTTCGCGGATCATCGGGTTGGCAGGTTCAAGAAATTTCCAATTCGTAGTCATTGTTTCCTATGCTCGCCACCGTCAGACTTCTTTCCAAGTATATGCAATAAGTATACAACTTCTCAAGAAACATACATAAAAGATATTGCCAGGAAATGGGATATCTATTACAAATTTGAATATATTAGCCCTTATTTTCCCTCTTATATACTTAACCAAATTCTCATTTCTTTTTTCCCTCTACTTTCTCTTTCTGGTTACTTAGTCGTTTTTTCAAAAATGTCTAACTGCGCAGGTTGGCGGACTCACGGGTTCACATTTTCACTCGTGATTTTATATCGCAACTCCGACCGACCGCTTCGCATTCCATACCTAGCCAGTTTTACGATCACGGATTCCCGGGAAGGTTGGCTCTAGATTGCACTTGCATTGTTTCGTGAACTGCAAACAACACCCAAACTTCTGCGATATACAAATTTATTGTCGGACTCCCACATCATACCCTCTTTCGTGTTACACAGTTTTCACTCAAAAGGTCTGAGACATGCAATTTGACCTTCGGGTCCTCATGTATCCTGGGGAACTATTGTCACCCCATTTTGAAGCCCGTGCGTCCGCTTTCCATACTTGGCCATTTCTTGGAATCTCTTTCGCGGATCGTCAGGTTAGCGGGTTCACAAAATCTCCAATTCCTAATCGTTGTTTCTTGTGCCCGCCACCTTTGCACTTCTTTCCAAGTATACAATAACTGAGGTTTAATGCTAGCAACTCACCGTGCCTCCAAGAGACAGTCATATTAACTATCCCTACACAACTTGTCCAGAAACATGCAGAAAATATCCTGCTAGGTAATGGGTTATATATGACAAATATCAATATATTAGCGAAAACGAGTCCCACCGATTGTTTCCCTATTCCATACTTACCGAATTTTTCAATTGCGAGTTCCCAGAAAGGCAGAGTGCACTTCCATTGTTCCTTGACCTGCAAACAACACTCTGGCTTTTGCGATATACAAATTCACTTCCAGAGTCCCACATCATCCCCTCTTCCGTGTTACACATTTTGCGCTCAAAATTTCTGATACATACAATTTGATCGTCGGGGCCTCACGTCTCCTCGAGAACCCTTATCACCCTATTTTGAAGCTCGTCCAACCGCTTTCCACACTTGGCCATTTCTTGGAATCTCTTTCATGGATCGTCGGGTTGGTGGGTTCATGAAATTTCCAATTCCTAGTCGTTGTTTCCTGTGCCTGCCACCTTCACACTTATTTCCAAGTATAAGCAATAAGTATACAAATTCTCCAAAAATATGCAAAAAATATCTTGCTAGGAAATGGGATATATATTACAGATTTGAATATATTATCCCTTCTTTCCCCTCTTCTATACTTAACCAAATTCCAGTTTCTTTTTCCCCTCTACTTTCTCTTTCTGGTTACTTAGTCGTTTTTCCGAAAATGTCTAACTGTGCGGGTTGGCGGACTCACGGGTTCACATTTGCACTCATTCTTTTATATAGCGACTCCGACCGACAGCTTCCCCATTCCATACCTAGCCACTTTTTCGATCGTGGATTCCCGGGCAGACGAGCTCTAGATTGCACTTCCATTATTCTGTGACCTGCAAACAACACCCTGACTTACGCGATATACAAATTTATTGTTGGACTCCCACATCATACCCTCTTCCGTGTTACACAGTTTGCACTCAAAAGTTATGAGACCTACAATTTGACCGTCGGGTCCTCACGTCTCCTGGGGAACTATTGTCACCCCATTTTGAAGCTCGTCCATCTGCTTTCCATACTTGGCCATTTCTTTGAATCTCTTTCGTGGATTGCTAGGTTGGCGGGTTCACGAAATATCCAATTCCTAATCGACGTTTCATGTGCCCACCACCTTCGCACTTCTTTCCAAGTATGTAATAACTGAGGATTAATGCTAACAACCCGCCATGCCTCGAGGAGACAGTCATACTAACTATTCCTACACAACTTCTCCAGA
>SNQJ01S0025732.1:159042-171478 GCA_010110895.2 Picea sitchensis
ATATATATATATATATATATAAGGTCTTATTTATAAGTATGCAATTAGTAAGCTTTAATGCTAAACCGATATTTGAGGAGATATCCCATTAATACGCATTAAACCAGGATTTGTGGAGGGTTGTATTATCCCTTCTGAGTGTTAATTTCAAACATCATGGAATGTCGTTCGTGCATCGTCGGGTTGGCTCATTCACGAAACCTCCAATCCTTAATTCTGAAAATGAGTCCAACCGGCCGTTTTCCTATTCCATACTTAGCCACTTTCTCGAAATACTGCAAATATACAAACCGGTCGCTGGACTGCTCCATCATGCCCTCTTCCATTTTACATGTTTTGCAGTAAAAAATTATGAGACATACAATTTGACCGTCGGACACTCACCTCTCTTGAGTATCCCCTGTAACCCTATTTTGAAGCCCGTTCAACCACTTTTCATACTTGGCCATTCCTTACTTTATCTTCCCCATCTCCATCACCTTCACAATTAGTAATCTTTAATTCTAACAACTCATCATGCAGGAACCATATAGATTGTCATTGATGAGAGAAAGGCTCAAGGATATCTCTCATTAATACGCATTAAACCAATATTTGCGGAGGGTTATATTATCCCTTCCGAGTGTTAATTTCAAACATTATGGAATGTCATTCGCACGTCGTCAGGTTGGCGCATTCATGAAATCTCCAATCCTTAATTTATTTTCGTCGTACCCACCACCTTCGCACTTCTAAGTATGTAGTAAGTAAGTTTTACTGATAACAGCTCATCATGCAACATCCATAGAGATTGTCATTAATGAGAGAAAGGCTCGAGGAGATTTCCCATTCACATGCATTGAACCAACATTTGCATAGGGTTATATTATCCCCTCCAACTGTTCATTTCAAGCATCGTTTGGAGAAAACAAACGTTCTCATAAACTTATGGCACCAACTCGACAGCATCTCTGTGGAGATACAGTGAACATCTTCGGGCGCGAGGACCAAAACTTCCAATCGTCCAAGGAATATTCTTACTACTCATCCCCTTCCGCCCAGAACGAAATAATTTGGACCTATGGAATTGCTCGTGCAGGTTGTGTCCCTAAAGTTTTTTACTGTAATGAGTTGGTCTCTTGATGCGTCGATAAATATATTCCAGGCCAAATAATTATTCCACTGCGAGATCACTCTCATGTTTCTTTGTCACCTTAGGTCTTCCGCCAGATGTTAAGATTGTTGGAACCAACATTGCATTCACAGGAGAAGACTCCAAGTAGTTCCTAAGAAAGCATAATAATGGGTTGGAACTCTTGCCCGAGTTCCTGGAAGACCCGATGGAAATTCCTGAAGATATCACAAGCTTGCAGGTTAGTTCATTTAGAAATCCATTACGGGAAATTGCCTGGCTGTTTACAAGAATAACGGGACAAGAATCCACAACAACTATTTCCCGCATGGTTCTTTATATTTTGTATTTCACAATCAAGGAACAAGCCATTTTTTATTAGGGGAAGCTAATTTCCCTTGAAATATGTTCCCAATTGTCAAGCTTAAAAAATGAGAAGAAATTTATATGTCATCCTACTTGGTTTTCACGATAGCACATTGTTGTCTGTTTCCAAAATTGTCTCTGTCCAAGAAGGTAAACTGGGAATTCGACCCAGTAACCTTTTGGTACCAAGCCTTGTGAAGGCACAATTCCTCCCACTGCTTTTATGAGGTTTTTAATGACTTTGTATCTATTTTCAAAGTTTTATTAGTAGGAAAGGATGCTCCCCTCATATCTGACCAGGAAACCAAGTTTTTGGACAGGAAGGGGGCACTTGAAAAAATTGAGAATTGCAGTGATAAGGATTTTTGGCTCCAAGGAAAAACCTGCTCTCCTTCCATGTCACGTTACAAACAAAATGTTTGTTACAGAAATAGCAAGCCAATACAACTACCGATTGTATCTATTCCATGATAAGAGAAAAAATAGTTCATTCCTCTGCCTTGGAAAGTCAGGGACTTCGTGTTGAGGAACGCCAACAAAATTGACGAATTCACAGCCCATTTCAACAACTTGAACCTAAGATATGCTGAAAGGATAAGAGGGTTAGACCCTAATGGAATTTTTTTAGAACATTTACTTGCAGTTGGCCTCAACAATTATTTTTTCCAGAGACACATGAGCAAAACCAGAGACACTAATGACAACACCCCTACTTCTAATGCTAGCGACCTAGACACATTGCAAAGCACCAATGAATTGTACAAGCAACATGGAAAAGGCCCTGGTGAGAAGAGTGTTCAATCCCCAGACACCACTCCCAAAAGTATGGCATCCCAGAGCATTGCTCCAACAACCCACCCCAGTAAGAAGGCAACCCATAATTCTTCAAATGGAGGAGCAGATAACAACCCTCCTCGCGCTAAAATTGATAGTTCTCACAAGCTTCCCATGAAAAAGAAGAGAAAAAAATTTGTAGGGCAGGCGAAAGAGCCCGGAATTGAGAGTGAGAACATGGAACTTGAGACTGATCTAGATAGCATATTCCACAACCTTGATCAGCCTAGAGATGTGATCCAACATAGTTTCCCAATGGACATAGCTGATACCAAATTTTTTTACGAAGATGAATCCTTCGTATTCCAGAGCATTGTTTTTTACATCGATTCTAAAAATTTAATTATTGAAGAGAGAGATGTAAAAAATAATAAAGGGAAATCTCATTTAGATATTAACCTTGGGAACATGCGGTCGTCCCAAATCAAGAGCAACCAAAGATGCTCTTGATGATTCCATTGGAGGTATTGAGGCCAAGAATGCCAGACTGAAGGACCAATTCAAGGAATTGGAGGAAGCTTTGATTCCTATTCCATTGATTTCCAGTCCTTTAACAATAGCCATGCATACCACCCCTACAACCAAGTTAAAAGGATCATCCAGCCTCCTCGCATCGTGTAGAGGATATGTGTAGAATAATATCAAGAAAAGAATGGAACTGATTATTGAGGCTTGGGAAACATCACAAAGTATGTATTCCCTTGGAACGAGGGAACATGCTTTGCACGAACATTTGCAGGTGGATTTAAAAAATGAAGAATGTTTCTATTTAGACACGGTCATCCCTTTTGGAACCCATGTCAACAACATGACAGAAACGAGAAGAAGACAAGAAGATCTCCCCTCCCAAAACCGGATCACTCAATTAAATGCATGCTAGAAAGAGAAAGTGAAGAACCTGCATCTCATTGTCCAATCATGTGAACAAGCCATATCAAAGAAATAAAAATTATTCACAAAGCTGACTGAAATAGACTTAGCTGGAAGGACCAACGAGGTCCAAGACCCCAACTTAATCGTCAACTCCTTTCCCTTAACTAAGCAAGCCTTCGATAAAAAAGTTGATATTTCTAAGGGGTTGTCTTTAGAAATTTTTTACAACATCCTTGAATATGGTGAAGATGACGTGGACAAATGGCTAGTCGATTATTCGGTACGAAATGAAGAAATTGATCAGGATCTGCGTAATCTTTCTATCGATCTAAGGGAATTAGAAAATGAACTTTTCAACATAAAAATTTGGAATGAGATCAATGTGGCCCCCTTGAGAAGCTACATTGAAGAATGGGTCCAAAGGGCAATGGAGCAAGTCATCGACGAAAGGCAACAGGTAGTTGGGACGATTCTAGTAGTCATCGACGCCAGCAATAAAAAGGCATCAGCAAGCAAATAGAAAAAGGGGTGATATGTACCATCATTGTAAGCCTATACTCATCACATCCTTCTTTGTTTATTAATCCAGTCATTCCACCTTTTTAAATAGAAATGTTTAGCCAAAGACTGATACCTTCCAATTTCTTTTTTTCAGGTATTTCTCTCTATCGTCACCCACTTCTTCTTTCCACAGTCCTATTTCTTGTACATATTTCTCTTATGGTCCGTGGGAGCCCCAATCCTAGTCTATATGACAAACACATTTAAATTTCCAGGAATATGTAACAAACAATATTATTTTTTGATATATTTCAAATAAAACTATTTTTATCTCCTTTTATATTTATGTGCTCATAAATTTTTATCTTCAACTATGTTGAATGTCAAGAAATTGTGTTTATTTACTTTGAATGTAACTTTATATGTGTCTTCTGTGTTTTATCTTTTTCTCATGCATATCTTTTTCTCCTGTTATGCATATAATTTTATTTGTCATGGCACATATAGAGACACACAAGCCAGGTGGTCTATGAAAATTGTACTTAACTCTAACCAGTTGGAAGAATACGGAAATCATTATGAATGAATTTCATAAATACATTGAAGAGATAAAAACATGCATGGTAGGAATGAAAATTTCAAACATAAAAAGTCACACTACTGGTAAGAACGAAAATTTCGAACATAGCAAGATGGATTATATAGTTTCAAAAACTAAATGGGGTTCTAGATGCCACGTGTCATTTCCTGGATGGATACCACCTGTGCTTCATGCTGCTTGCCACGTCTCCGCTGCAGTTTCCATCTTCCTCTGCTACTTTTTCCCCATCCCTGTGCATTTATTCCCAACTCAACCCAGCAGGGACTACGCTGCCATGCAACACTTGTTTCTTAAGGTCAAAGCTCTCTCTCAGTGAATGATATTAGATGCATTTATTTTGAGTATTTTATAGGATAGATCTCTTTATTCAATGCTCTATGGATCTTTAGTTGAGATTTAAATTGAAAAGATTTTTTTTTATAATGGTTCAACCTTGAGTATTCTACCAAGCTTAGGATATGAAGTTGTTTTAGGAATAGATAGTAAGAAAAAAGTGGCATGATTCCAATACTGCGAATTCATGTTGGATAGTTTGGGCTTGTAAGATGTCTCAAACTCCTCCTTAACATAGCAATTATTGATTTCTTATGTATTGTTATGTTATTTATAATTCCTACTTGTTTCGTATTGCCTTGAGAGGTTTATCTTTCTCTACAGATCCTACATATTTCTTTTATTATAGAGGTTTTATTTATCTCATGGATCCTATATGTTTTCATTCAACCTTGGTGTTTTTTTCTCTTTTCACTTTAGCTTGTTTTAGTTTATAGTTTTGTGTGAATTATCATACCTTCAACTCAAGTATCGAGGATGATCTAAGCACTCTGCCTAAATCAAGGAAAATTTTAGGGACCAAATTTCGTCCATGGGTTAATTTTCCATGTTTTTTTCCGAAAATATATTTGTCAAATTCCATTTTTTTTTTAAATGATTCACCCAAATTATAAGTATAAAATTATTTTAGTCTATAATTCATCAAAATTATCTAGAAACTGTATAAACTCCTTAGAAATTTGAATATTTTAACAAAAATATTTTCAATAATTTTATAGTTGGGATTTTAAGAATTAGTAAGATTTGCCAAGGTTTCTATACTTTAACATAAGTATGGATCCTTAAAAAATTTCATGGCCTAAATTTACCATGAAAAGTTGATATTTTAGTAGGCCCATTAGTTGCATTAGTCATCTATGGACATTAAAATAATTTCTTCTTTTTTCCTCTCTTTGTTTACTATAAATTAGGAAACTAACGTTATATGTTGTTATCTAGGATTATGATTGTCTCATGAAATCCTTTTTAGAGCATAATAAGCCTCATCCATTCTATCTACCATGCCTTGCAAAACCACAAAGGAGAGACAAATAAGGGATCAAAAAGCTTTCCTATTTCATATTTTGTTTGTTGATGTTGTTGTCTTCAAAGATATAGTTTCCATTAACATATTATAGATAGCAACAAAATTTTAGATGAAACAAAATGTCATGTTGCCAATAGACTATTGCATGAAGAGAATGTTGGGGACCTAAAGATATTAGTCAAAAGAGATGTTTCAAATGCAAGCTAAAAAATAGATAGAAATATTGATGGCCCCAAGAGTGCCATCTAGGCTAGAACTTATAGAGAAATATTTGTTGAAAGGAATAACTACCCATGAGAGCACAACTCTGCATCTAAGCATATCTTTAAGGTTTTATCACTTGTTCCAATTTAAATGTGGACAATGTGGACCTCTTTGGGATCACATACTGTTTAAATGGTTTATATAAACTCATTTCAAGTTCAATACTATTAAAACTAAAATTTTACAATAGTGTAATATAATAAATAACATATGGGACAACTAATTAATCAATAAAACAATTTTTTTAAGTAAGAGGTTTCTATTTTACTATATACAAAAATTTACATCAGAAATGGGATTTTCCACCGTCTAGAGAGACCATGACAGTCTCTCAGGGTCAAAACTAGAAAAAAAAAACGAGTCTGCTCCAGTGGGGAAACCAGGCTAGATAGATCCAATTAAAGCTGAACATTAGGGATAGATACGTTCCAAGTATCTGTCTACCATAACTTCTAATTGTTCTTAAACTGAGAAAAATAGAAATAACAGAAAAAACTAGAAATATCAGAAAGAGTGCCAAGTAAAAAAATAATGCTACAGAGCATGAGGAACCTGAGGTTTAGGACCCTTTGTGCCAGTAGCAATGGCTGAATATTCACCCTTAATGAAGCCTCTCGCGGGTGGATGGAATATGCCCCCTTGTTTGCATGCAAGCCACATTACCACCTCCACCAGATAGGCATTATGTGCTTGCAGCATTTCCTTGTGACTTTTGAGTTGGTGAAAGTCTTCGTCCTTCGGGAGCATGTCCAAGGAAACCATTGTCTTTGCATGCCACTATAGCTCTAAAGTCTGATAAAAATTTGAATTTTGAGTTCTGGTACAACCTAGCTCTAGAATCAAACCCCCAACTTTTATTTCCACTTCGCCGACCTCCCTAAACGATCTAACCAAACATACTTCTTCTTCCAAAGCAGACATTGTATCTTTATCCTCCTCTGAAACGAAGTGATAATAGTGATATGTTGCAGTCATGGAAACCTTGGTTGCTCCAGATGACCCTTCACCAAAGGTTTAAGGTCGATGCCCATGAGGTGTCATGACTGAAAGAAAGAGAACCACCGGGAAATCGAACCAATAGTCAGAGAATTCACTGTGGCTCTTAATGAACTCAAGCCAAGCCACATTCCTAGTCAGGGTGTTGTCATTTATAATTTCCATATCTGAGAGATCGTTACCTTGCAAGTGTACCTACTAATCCAGCCCATTACTTTCCATAATTGTAATCATCATGGAATATTGCATCCAAATCCAGAGGCCCGAGCAAGGAATTGTCCTTGGCATCAAATTATTTACTTTCATAATCAAATTCGGAGCCATTACACTGCATGAGTACATGCGCATTCTCATTTCCATCATACGAGCTACCCTATTTGTTGATCCCAACCTCATTTCACTCCTCACCATCAATATTGTTAGCATGACGAACATGTGAAGGTATGGTTTCCTGCCACACTGTATAGGAGCGAATAACAACGAAGGGTATGCATGTGACAACATGCGAATTGGATGGGGCTCCCGAGAATATAGGGTTGTTTTCCAAGGATAATGGACCAACCATGTTATTATGGTGAGAAGTGAACACCCCATATGGGGAATTAATTAATAAAAATTAATTATAGTAATAAATAGGAATACCAAATAAAAATACCAATATATAGAATACAAATACCAAGAATATGAAGTAGGGATATTATTTTTTATGTGGATACCAAGAATATCATATTTTTGATATCACTTTCAACGATTTGGTATCTCTAATTGACATCACTATTGTTATCTCTAATATGAATTATTGTTGATATACTATTTTGGTATCTCTAATTGGCATCACTATCGGTATCCCTAATTGGTATTCCATTTGGTATCGTTAACTGATATCCATCTAAAAAATTGTATCATATTGCTCATTTTTTGTATTTTTTAATATCTAGTTACTCTTTCTCCACTAATTGGTATTCCATTTGGTATTGCTATGATCCAGGTGGATATTGGTGGCCACCCACCTATTCCAACTTGCTCCTCTTGATAATTTTTAGTTTAGCATGTTCTTCTGTACTTCTTTGTAATTGTGGGTTCTACACTTTCGGGGTTGTCTGAAGTCCTACACATATTCCAGGTGGATACTTGTGGCCTCCCACCTAATACAACTGGCTTATTTTGTATGTTTTCATGTCATCACATCTTTTTGTAATTCCAGGGCCGTTTTGGGGCCCTAAACAATGCGTTTTTGGCTCGCCACAGTCAAATTGTATACGAAGTCAAAGTTGATGGTGTAATGTGTAGTTCTCAAAAATACCTTTCCAACGGGCTATCACTCACCTAAAACGGAGGTCGTATGCAAAAGTTACGACCCTGGGAAGTTGAGGTACCAACTTACCCATAAGGGCCCACATAACTTTTGGTGTTTCATCTCCTAGGGTTAGGTTTTTGGATGTCTAGGGATTTGGAATTCATGAGTAATGTTAAAAATGCCTCTAGAGCCTCATTGTAATCATTTTGTTCAGATGAATGCGCATAGTAGCCACTTCTCTTCTCAGAGATAGCTACCACCATTCGAGCAAGTGTTTCAGTTCTGCAGTTTTACAGTTTCAACCTATTTCATTTATTCAATAGAAGATATTGTTCATTGGATATCTGTGTTGTTCTTCATATCTCTGTGTTTATTGTATTCAGTCTGTTAATCAGTTCATTCCACTCCTGAATATAGATCAATGGTATCAGAGTGGTCTGCACTTCATTTATTTTTCTTCGTGCATGTCCCCGACAAGATCTGGGTACAAGAAGTTGGGACTCGAACCAATCGATTTGTTGGAAGATCAGCTACACCGAGCCTGAAATAAACCCAAGGGGGGAGAAAATAAAGATGACAGAGCAGGATATCCTTTTAAAATGTTGCTAGAGGAAGCCCTTGCGTGTTAGGAATGAAATGATGGACAACTTTGCGAAGATCCTTCGGCGGCTGCCCACGGGAGAAGCATCTTCATCAAGCGGCCATGAAACCTCCTTCAAGGAACATGTAACTTTTGATATTCCATTATTTTAAGTAATGATATATGCAGATGTTGTAGATAAATGGTTGAATCTGCTCGAAGGGTATTTTTCGGTCTACAATTTTTTCGATAGGGAAAATATTACTTTTTCACTCCTCAAGGTCGTCCCCTATGTTAAGGATTGGTGGGATACTTACTATGAGCAAAGGGCCATAGAGGAATCTGCAATATTTGTGGTTTTCCCTACATGGGATTCCTTCGGGATGCCATTAAAGAACATTACTACCCTATTGGAAGCTACGAGGACCAGTACACCAGATGGACTACACTACGTCGAGAAAGGGACCAGACAGTACTAGAGTTCAACAATATTTTCCATACTTTGTGCACCAAATTGGGTATCAAAGACTCTGAGTGACATATGGTGCTCAAGTACCATGGTTGTTTGCATAGATACATTCAAACTGAAATGGATTTTTTACACATCGCCTCATTGGGTACGGCTTATAGATATGCTATCAAGATCGAGATAAAATTTAAGCAGAAGAGGTGAGAGTTTAGATCTGCAAACTCCTCACAGATGAAGCAGGGAAAAGGTGGCCCCAACCCACATAGTAAGGGACAGAGAAAATATGGCCACTCTCAGGACAACCAGTCCAAGCCGCAACACAAGAAGGGAAATGAGAAGATGAAAAAGGACATAGGAAAATGGTGTGAATACCATAAAAATCCCTTGGCACAACACTGAAGAATGCCACTCCAAGTAGTCACTCGTGGTTGAGCTGAAGGCTTCCAAGTCAGAGGATGATTTTGAATCCAAATCAAATCCATAAGGAGGGAAGTAAATTATCGATGTTGAACCCAGTGCCACTGTCACTACCAACAAAGCCCATCCAAGTGAACCAGAAGAACCAGAGGAAGGGGAACACCTCTTTCACTCACAGATGTGGGTAAAGGGGGCTTCACTTCATTTCATTGTCGATAGCGGGAGTCATAAGAACATAATCTCAACAGAGGTCGTCAAGAAGATGGACCTGCTGACGACACCGCACCCGCAACCCTACACCATCGGTTGGCTTTGCCAAGAAAGAGATATATGTGTCAGCAAACAATGTCGTCTTCCCTATGACATCAAGCCTTTCAAAGACGAGGTATTGTGTGATATTTCTCCCCTTGAAGTTTGTGATGTTCTTTTAGGACAACCATATTTGTGGAAGCGTCATGTTGTGTATGAGTCTGTACCCCACAGTGTTATTATTACTTTGGGTAGACAATTGTACAAGATACCATAGGTAGCGTCGCCTACCACTATTTCTTTAATCTCTGCTAAGAAATGCAGTAAGGTCATTTCACAGACCGAGAAGTTCATTGTTTTTTTTATCTGTGCTCACAGTAAGCAGAAGGTCGCCACCACATCTGTGGCCTCTACACAGAGCCTCTCTTTGCAGTAGAAGCAACTAAATGAGATAGTGGAAGAGTACAAAGACATCTTCTTCTCACCCATCGGGGTATCGATGCACTGCCAAGTCAAGCATTCAATTGATCTAACCCCCAATGCACCTTTTCCTAACGGAATAGTCTATCATCGCTCGTTGATGGAAAATGACGAAATCAAGAGTCATATCCAAGATCTTCTTCAAAAGGGAAACATCAGACCCAAATCCTCCCCTTGGAGAAGCCTGATTGTACTAGTGCAGAAGAAGGACGGGACCTGACGACTATGCATTGATTACAAAGCATTAAACAAAATCACAATCCCAAACCAGTATCCAATTCCCAGTGTTGATGACCTTCTTGAACAACTCAAGGGGGCGAAGTTCTTCAACAATGTTGACCTGAAGTCTGGCTACCACTAAGTTCCCATCAAACCAACCGATGTACAAAATACAACTTTCAAATCTAAATAAGGTCTCTTCGAATGGTTGGTCATGCCCTTTGGCTTAACAAATGCACCAACCACTTTCATGAGGTTGATGGATGATGTATTGAGACCCTTCACCAACTCTTTTGTGGTGGTATATTTGGATGACATCCTCATCTTCAATAGAACTTAAGAGGAACACATGTGGCATATTCAACAGGTTTTGAGCACTCTGCGGTAGCACAAGTTATATGCCAACATGGAAAAATTCTCCTTTGGCATGAACAAGGTCCAATACTTGGGCTACATTGTTGATGAGCATGGGGTACATGTCGATCAAGCTAAGATCCAAGTCATCTGTGATTGGCCATCCCTGACCACACTAACCAAGCTTCAGAGCTTCTTGGGACTGACAACTTCTACCAGCGGTTCATGTTGGGATTCTCCCATATTGCATGGGCCCTCAGCCAAGTGACCAAGGGCGGTGGTAGGGAAACATTCATGTGGGGGAAGGAACAAAAATGAGCATTTGATGATATGAAGCATTGCTTGTGCTCAGATCTAGTACTCTCCTTGCATGATCTGCAATAACCATCAATGACTGCTATTGATGCATCTGACTATGTTGTAGGCATAGTTCTCACTCAACACAATCATCCGGTGGCATACCATAGTGAGACAGTCTCAGATAATGTCCAAAAATACCCCAACTATGACAAGGAAATGTATTCCATAGTACAAGCCTATCGTCAATGGAAACATTACATTCTGGGAAAGCAGACGATCATCCACACTGATTAAAATCCCTTGCAATTCATACAGACACAAGGGAAGTTGTAGAACGATCGCCATCAGAAGTGGTCCACCTACCTGAACAGTTCCATATCAACATCAAGTATAAGACAGGGAGCACAAATAGTGTCGTTGACTGCCTCAGTCGACCTCTCGTGGTTGCACTCACCACTGTGCTCCATTCCTATGGACATGAGGCATCTGAGTGGCACCAACTTTATCTGCAAGACTTGAACTTCACCACCACCTATCAACTCTTTGTTGATTAAGGTTGGTTGTCATTGATGTCAACACTTGAAGAAAGCCCCGTAGCACAAAGGTTTAGGTAATGGACCCAATATTGTTTGATGTAAATATGACTCATTATTGTTTTTTCATGGTTGATAAGAAGTAAATATGGATGAACTCCAAAGTGGTCCCCTTATGGTGAAATCCCTCATGGGAAGACGCTTTGTGGAGTAAGAGAAACCATGCTTAATTGTGGAATAATGAGATGAAGGAAAGTGAATTTGTCATGGAAAATATTCTAGATGGATAGTTCTTGTCATGTCATTTCTAGTGGTATGTAGAATGTCACATAATTCCTCACGGTTAGAGAGTTATGGCCATGAGAAGTTGGAGACCCCAGGTTTGGGTAATGGACCCAAGTTTGTTTGATGGGTAATGGTATGAGTTATGATATATTTTCAGATAATACTATTCTATATGGATAGTACATTTCATGCCATATCTCGTGATATGTAGAATGTCACATAACTCCTCACGGTTTGAGATTTATGGCCTTACGAAGTTGGAGGACCCTCATATGTCATCTAGAAGCCCCAAAAGGTCAAAGTAATCAAAGTGGTTTAAGAGATTTTAAAAGGTAAATAATAAAGTG
>SNQJ01S0025733.1:3548-20769 GCA_010110895.2 Picea sitchensis
TTCTACAATATGCATAGTGTATATTTCATAATTCAAGTGCAATACCAACTGTATGGTGACCAAACCAGTATGTGTACAAATCAGGGAAAACTAAGAAGATGGATAATTTGTTATTTTATTTTTTTTTGCAACAAGCTATATAGATATGCTTTGAAACATAGAAATATGACCTTGCAATATGTTTGATGTATATATCATAATTCAAGTGCAATACCAGTTGTATCATGATTAGGCCAATATGTGTCTAAGATAAACATTTTGTATTGAAGAATAGGCACATTCGACTAGACATGGTCAATAAGTGTGTTTTGTAGATGGCGTGTGTTGTTCAAAAGAAAGCGGAGACTATATTTGCACATGTAGTTTTCCAATTCTTTTGTTCTAGAATTATTTTGTAGCATGTCAATATTGAAGTCTCCTACAAGCACAATGGGTCCGTTAAGATGGAAATGGCCTAATGCATTGGAAATAAAATCTACTATGTTGGAGAATGTTGCATGGGGAGCAACACACAAATTCAGTATTGCAATTTCTGTTTCATGGAAAAAAATTCTTGCAAGAACCACCTCAACATTCTTTTCTTCGATATGTATATGGTCCTGCTATAGAGGGAAACCCCCTCTACTGAGTACACAAAGGGTCTAAAGTGTAGGCAGAGCTAACCATCTAAAGTGTTATACTTTCTATCACTATCCCAACATTACCCCAAAATCATACATAAAAGACAACAGAAAGGGATATGGTAGGCCTACCTTAAACTCTATGTCCGGTGTTGATCCCTTTGCACTTGGTTGTTTCCTGACTACAAATCTCATCCCAAGTCTGACCTGCATTCATCAAAAGACAAAAAAGAAACTACAAGCATGCATTCTACATATGGATTAGTGGGTTAGACATCATAAACAAGAAATGTAAACAAATCATATAAGTTTAAGACGTCATTTGGCGGGACGAAAAAGGTACTTCTTTATATTAATCTCACAAAAGCCACTTACAACATGAGACCGAAACTGCTCCTCGAACTTGGTCTTGGGATCCTCTTCACCATGCACCAACTGTTTCAACATCTTCTTCTCCTCTTCAATTCTCAATTAGGGAAACGGTAAGGGATTTGCAATTGGGGCAAAGGGGGATTGATAAAATGGGCAGAGTTTCTTTAATCTCATGCTTCTCCTTGCAATGGGACCCCAAACCCTTATTTTATAGGCCAAAAGGGACAGTAACGGTTGGGGTAACTGGCTATGGGTGGTCAAATGGTTAAGTAATGGCTTAGAAACGAGTATCCTATGCAAATTTCCTTTTTTCTCGATATTCTATGAGTGTACATGGGTTGTAGTGGATCAGCAAGCATGTGCACATGGGAAGTAATGGTGTAGGGCGCGTACACCTTAAAAAAATGGATTTTAGAAGAGTTGTTCAGTGATGGCTTGGAAAAGATAGAAATTTAGATGGTCTGATTCCAGGTATGCATGTTTGGTGCAATTTAGGGTTACAATAGATGCCCCCTAATACATTACAAATCTTCACAACTATACGACGCGAGTGAGTCCAGGGACTGGAGTTCAGGAGGTGCCATCTGCAAAAATAACAATTTGTCTCACTGAGGCAGGCATACCCATGCTCAGGATGAAATAAAATCATGGCTTCTAATCAAATACATTGCATATCCATGTCATATAACTATATAAAGTGTATCCACGAGCAATACACAACGGATATACATCTCAAAAATCAAAATATATACATGTATAGTATCCATCTTCAAGAATCTAATGATGTCTAATGGCTGGAGATGAGGTCTTCAGAGCTCGAGAAACAAATTCAAAATCTTCAAAACTCGGGTAGGAGTGTAATATTAGTATACGACTTCACTACCCAGACATTTTCGACAGCTTGTCGGGAACATAGGAGAGGATCTTGATGATTAGGCATAGAACTTCATTGATTTTGAGCAAGGACTTGATTGGTCTTAAGGGGTGCACGGGCATGAGGACAAGAGAGAAACTGCTGAAGGGGTGACTCAAGTTTATTAAGACTTCCCTTGGACAAAAGCACGACAAAAGATGAGACACAGGGAGCATGGAATTGACACAAGTTCATGATGCAGGAGGCAACACGAACTCTACAAATGTTTAGAAGGGTAACCAAATGGAGGAGGACACATCTCTATGTAGTGAGAACAAATTCCTAAGGTCATATTGAATCCTAGAGCTTGAAGAACAAACAAAAGGATGTGCTTTGTCCAAGGGAGACTCATTGTGCTTTCAACAAAAAGAAAATACTTTTTCGTTCCTCTTTTTGGGGTGTATTTGTTTTTTTTGTCTTTTTCAATAATCTTGGAAAGTTTGAAAAAGAATAAAGAATGCTACGTTATAAAGGAGGATCAAGTGTCATAGACATACTAGTTCCAAGCACAAGGAACACATTGATGCTCAGAGAAAGGGGACATATGCAGGAAAAGGATACTCAGGAAAAATCCTACATGGGTCAAGGTGTCAAGACGCAGAGGCAAAGTGATACAAGGCTTGTGTATAAGGCATGCTTTAGATGGTTCAGTTGAGAGCAACATGGAGCTGGAATTAGGCCAAATACGCAGGAATGAAAATGTGATTAATACGACACAATGATAACATCCTTCAATGTGATTTTAATGAGCCCAAAGAAGGTAAGCTTGACGGTTTTCCATTTTTAGAGAGTTTGAAAAAACGTAAAAGGAGACTCCACTGGGGTACCTTTTCGAAGGTAGTCTAGTCGATTAAAAAAAGGGATAAACTAGCACCGAACAAACCTCTATTCAAAATCATTTTAACAAGTGTGACAAAGATAATATCACTCAAAAATATTTTCATTTTTAAGGAGTCTGAAAAGATCTTAACTATGGAATCGGTAGGGGATGTTCTTCTGGACTAATTTAACAAGTGTGAAGAAACAAGGTCATTCAACTATCTTTTCAATTTTAGGGAGTCTGAAAAGAGCTTAATTATGGACTCTGTGGGGGTTCCTTTTTTGTAGATTTAGTCGCTCAGGCCCGAATAAGGGTTAAATCTATACTTGAGAATACTCTTCTAGAGAAACAAGGTTCCTAGAATATACCTTTGTTCATACTTTTGACCATTCAGACCAAAAAAGGGGTAAAATACCATTAGACAGACGTGCCTTCAAATTTAAGTTTAGCGAGAGTGAAGGTCAACAATATTGCTTGACGATATTTTCATGTTTAGAGGGTCTGAAAATGGATTAAGAGAAGACCCATTCTGTTTTGGGAGTCCCAAGGGTGAGGTCAAGAGTGATAATCAATCAATGAAAATAAGGCTCATACTCATAATCAAGAAAAACTAATAAGGACTCCCGAGCCTATAGTCATTAGTGACGGCATGGACACCAAAATGCAACTAGGATTTACCTAGGGAATCCATGTATAGGTAGGCTCTACCACTAAATTATGACACTTCTAGAGAAAAAGTGAGGGTTCCGTGTCGCAATTTAGTGGGATCGATCCTATGGCAAAGCGAAAAAGACAATGAGGTGCAACAAGTGGAGGTGGAATCCTATCTTACATGCACAAAGTTGAAAAAATGATTTTTTACCAAAAGACATTTAAAACTAACCCAACTCTAAAAAAACTTCCCAATACCCAAAGTAACACTTATCGTAACATCCCCTGAGAAACTCAAGAACCATTGGAAATGATTTTCAAGCTAGAAAGAATGGCAAAAGGGTCCAAAAAATGACGAAAATGGGCCAAAAAGTCTATAAATAGAAATCTCATAGCTCATTATCACCATTGTAATTTCAGAATTGACCAAAAGTTAAAAAACACCCCTATGCCAGAATAGTTGATTCTGGGAGCTTCAGTGGATGAAACAAACTTTCGTTTGGACCAAGTACGTACATACTAACCTCCCTTGCATTTCCATCTTCCTTTTTTGCATTTATTATGGTTTTTTTGGGGGGGTGGCTGACCTTTAAAGAGGTCGGCCCTACATGTACGCGGGTTGTCTAAGAACAACCTGCATGTACACACAGACAGAAGAGAAGTTGCCTACATGTACATGTGACTGTTCTCAAGACAACCTGCGTACACCGTCAATAAGTGGGAAAAAAAAGGAATGTAAGAGTTAACTCTCCATTTTTTTGTGTTTGCAGGATGTATGTGCATTGGAGAGAGAGGGAGCATGAGGAAATTGATTTTTTGGTCTCCAAGGACCCTCCTGCTATCATTGTTTTGTCACAATGCGGGTTTCTAAAGTTCTTCCAGTATCCGTTTATGAGGGCACAACCCAGGTTTCTAAATGCATTGATAGATTACTGGCATCCTGACGCATAGGCATTCATGCTCAAGGGGTAGTCATTGACTCCAACGACTGAGGACATTTACTTTCTAACTGGTCTCTGGAGGAGAGGGGATCCAGTCAATTTGCGCACTTTTTCCCCTGGGCCACACAACATCGAGGAGTTGATTGGACTCCATTGCGAGGATGGTACTAAAAAAGTAGGTTCTCAGGTGCCTATTCATAATATCAACAACCTATCACTCAAAGAGATAGTTCTACTTATTGGGTGGATCACTGGATCCGTAGCTTTACATCAGGCTTTCCAGGTGCACATGCATTGTGCGGTATAGTGCTTAAATGCACAGATTTTCAACTGGAGTACCACCATGATGGATCGCATGAAGAGACAACTGACAGTGTCGGATACGGGAGCATCATAACTTTGGGTTTCAGAATGTTTTGTGCTCCTTTTTCTTCGAGAGGGTACCTAACCTTAGTCCTCGAGAGACTATACGAGGGAACAAGGCCACTCTTCTGGCGCTATGCAGATGGGCGGTGATGTTGTTGCGATAGGGTGGGGAGAGGACCATCGAAGCCTTTGATGACAAGTTTTTTGACTGGTGGTCATGACAGATTGTAGCAATATGGGACTACCCCTATGCCAAGATTAACTTTTCCAAAGATCTTGACATGGTTGTACCTTCCGGAGCGGAGAGAGGAGAGATGGGTAAGTTTTCTTTTCAAAGTTGTTTAATTTTTATGTCTTTTCATATATACCATTCTTTTTTGTATACCAGAGTATCTGACAGTAATGTATTTGTTATGTACAAATGTGGGACCAGTGTGTCCAACAGACTTCTCATGGACTAGGCGACATCGTCGACCAGAGGCATGACCAACTGGAGCCACCAGACTAGCAGCAACAATAGGGGGGCCTCCAGCCAGAGAGGCTGAGAGAGTATTGAGACAGGTAGACTGGAACCTTACCGTGCTCACTCATACAGTCCCTATGTTGGAGATCAAGGATATCCCACCGATGCAACCTCATGTAGTTGGGTTGCCACGGACCTGGGTCCAACTCTTTCGGTGTTTGGCGAATGCTGTTGTTCACTACGACAATGCCAACAGGCCCTGCCCTTAGCTAGGCTAGACTACTTATGTGCTGAGAGCTCTTTTGTATATTTTTGAGGGGATAAGCCCTGTGACTCTGACTGGACATATTTTTGAGGCGCTTCTGTTCACCCTTGTACTCTGATATTTTTTGATATATATATGGATATTTTTCATCTTTTTTATGTCTTATGGATTGCATCTATTTTACAAATGTATTTACATGTGCGTGTGTGTTCTTTTTCTTACATGTGTGGAATATTCCAATCTAATACATGATTAGCTAGAGTATCTTATATTTGATTCAATTTCCTAGGAACATGGATATACGCAATGTAATCAAAACTTCATTCTAAGAGACGTACCCTAAGGAACCTTCAGTGTAGTGCAGGATCGTAAACATGGTAAACCCCATTTAATTGAGACACAACCAGCTGAGCGTCTAAGTAGACCCAGAGGTGAGAGATACCATGCGACAAAGTGTCATGAAGCAACTCTAAGACTGCATTATATTCGGCAACAATGTTTGTGGTGTCACCTAAACAGATACCTCCTGAAGATAGCAACTGGCCCTGAGGTGTGAAAATCACCCAAGTTGTGGAAGCAAGCCTCTGAGTGTGTCAGCTAGCACCATCCGTGAACCCAACGAACACCTCTAATTCACTTGACATCTTCCAGAGTGAAAAAGATGACATAAAAAAGGACACGTCCATAAAGAAAAAAGACGAAAACTAAAAAGAGAATGTACAGGACTATACATATGTTACAAGAAGTCACCCAAGGCGACCCACCTACGAGTAATACTTCTTGAAGTAGAGCCCATTTCTAGGCTCTGCCAAATCATTTCCCTCAGATTCAACCAGACAATAAGCGCCCTTCCTTAGAACCTCCTTCACGATGAAAGGTCCGAACCACATGGGTTTGAACTTGCCTACCCCTAGGGGGTCATTATCTTTGTCATAGACTAGGACAAGGTCTCCTTCAGAGAAAATATGGGGACGAACAGACTGATCATACTGACACTTGACTTTATGTTTGTGAGCCTCGTTAGCCAAGGATGCATCCCGACGCTCCTCATCGAGCTTCTTAAAATATAATAAACGCTCTTCAAGTGGTGAAGTGTCTGACAATAACTGTATTTCCAACTTTAGAGAGGGGATCCGTCACTCTATAGGAAAGACTTATTATAGTCTGTAAACGATTTGAAAAGGTGAGAAACCAGTTACAGTCTCAATAGACGTTCAGTAGGCCCATAATGCCGAGTACAACATTAAAAGCCCATTTGACCTGGCCGAATCGATCATTCACTTTAAGATAGTATTAAGGGATTTGTTCACAACTTCCACCTGACCATTCACTTGTGGGTATTAGGGTGATGAATATTTTTGCCTCAACCCAAGCTTTGATGTTAACTCAGACATCATTTTTTTCAGAAAGTGACTGCCATGGCCAGTGACAATATCTCTTGGGATGTCAGACCTTGCTATTATTTGGTTAAATAGAAAGAGAGTTGCGGTCTCATCATCATATTTAAATGTTGGCATATCTTTGACCCACTTCATGAAGTATTATACTACTATGATGATATAACGGTGCCCCCTTGCGGAAGGAGGATTGCAGGTAGCATAATAAATCCCCCACTTGGTGAAGGGACCAACTGTGATGAAGAGAAACATGGGAGAGGGGTGTGTCGTGATCTTCCAGGAGAAGATCTGACACAGTTGGCACTTCTTGACCGATTCAACACAATCTTTGATTAATGTCGGCCAAAATTAATCGGCTCGTAGAATATTTTGGGTTGTTGCTAACCCAGAAAAATTACCGCCACATGCTCCAGTGTGGAAATCGTTAAGAACGATTTCCACTTTTTCATGGGTGAGACACCAACGAAGGATGCAATCTACACCTCAACGATACGGAGTGTTCTCAAGTATGGGATAGTTTTTGGCCTAATGGTGTATACGACAATGCTCATCACGAGAAGCAAAGGTAGGGCACTTCAAATTTTGGAGATAGACTAGTATATATCCGTACCAGGGGTCGAAGACGTGATTAGAAACATGTCTCCTTTGATATGTGACTCTTCAAGTATAACATCACCTGATTCAACCGGAAGTTAAGAAATGAGTTCCGCAAAGACCAACAACTTTTTGGATTTCACGGAAACAAAACCCAAGTCGAATTCCTGGAGGATAACTATCCATCTACTGATCTTTCCACCAATTACCCATCGTTTCAACATGTATTGAAGCGGATTCACAATAGCAATGGCGGTGGTTTTGTGAAACAAGATGTTATGACAGAACCGTTGAACAACATGAACTACTGCCAACGCAAGTTTTTCAATGTGGGAATAATTGAGTTTTGGTCCAACGAATCCTCGACTCAGGTAATAAATCACATATTCTGAGAGAAAATCATCTTCCTGAACTAATACCATACCGATGGTCGACTCTGCAGCGACCAAGTACAATAAGAAATCTTTTTTATAATTGAGTGGCCTAAGAAAAGGGGTAGACATGAGGGCATGTTTCAATGATTCAAAAGAGCACTGAGTGGCTTCATCCCAATGGAAAGGAACATCCTTCTTCAATAAATGCATGAAAGCCTTTGTGATCTCAACATAGTTTGTGATGAAATGCCGTAAAAATTTCTCTTTTCCCTGTAAACTTTGAAGCTGAGGGATTGTGCACGGGGGAGGCAACTGAACTATCGCCTCAACCTTTAGAGGATCGACCATGAGCCCTATTGTCAAAACTATGAAACCAAGAAGACGACCTAATGTGATGCAAAAACTACATTTGTTTGGATTCAAATGGATCCGGTAGTAGCGACATCGCTCAAAGATAAGTCAGAGGTGTGAGGGACAATCATCTCTCTTGTGATATGGTGACGCTAAATCATCAAGATAATCCTCGACTATGTGTTTAAGGTCGTGGAAAGAAAAAGACATGGACCACTAAAACGTAGGTCCAACATTTTTCAATCCAAAAGGCATCTTCCAATAAGAAAATGCACCCCACATACATATGAAAGCGGTTTTGTGTTGGTCTTTGGGCTTGATCTGTATCTGATTGTATCCCGAAAAACCATCCATGAAAGAAAAAGATTCACAACCTGCGCATTCATCGACTACCTGGTCAATAAATGGTGTGGGGAAATTATCCTTTGGATAGGACTTGTTAAAATCATGGAAGTCCGTACATACGTGAATCGTAAACTGTTTTTTGTTGACTGGAACAGGATTTGACACCCATTGAGTCAATTGGCCAGGGTAGATGAAACCATCTTGGAGTAGTTTCTCTACTTCAACCTTAATAATTGTTGCTTTCCTAGGATTGACTAGACGAAGATTCTGCTAGACTGGCTTAGCATCAAGACATGTTGTAATTTCATGTTCAACGATTCTTGGATCTATGCTTGATATTTCCTCATAAGACCAAGAAAACACGTCACGAAATTATTTAAATAAATTTGTGTAGATTTGAATCTCCTCAGGGGAGTAGTCCACTTCGATGAAGATATTCTCCATGATGCCAGGGATTCTGGAGATATCGATAGGTATCGTTTGAGAAATGGTTTCCATATTTCCTTAATCGTAAACAATTTGCATAGCCAATTGATTGATAGGACAAGCCTAATCTCTAGTCATAGTCAGAGTGAATTCACCTGATTCAATTCTTCTTAACTCTAGGAGGAAGTAAGATCCGTGATGAAGATCATCCCAGGGTCTGTCCAGACTAGTCATTGCCTCAATAGTTGCATCATCTGAGGGCAATACCAAGTCTAAAGAATCAGTATCGGTGAGGGAACCTTGAGCCCATATAGGCTTGAGAACCGGATCTAACTCTTCTGCGGGATTCAGATCAGAGTTGGCGGAAGCTTGCTGGACTATAGAGTATGCTACTTTTATCATGGACAAAGGCATGGCCATGCCATGTTTCCCTGTCCCTTCCATCGTAGCCGATGGGGAAGGAAGAGTCCATAGATCGTTAAAGTAAGTTGTGCGAAATGACGAGATTTGAAATATTTCAGCCCTAGGTTGGTTGGGGAAAATCGACATGTAATGGACATTGTCGATCAAAGGTGGGTAATTGAAAGTACCCATAAAAGGTGGGTGCAAACCAACCCCTTTGTTGACGATGTCGGGCTAAGTCTTATCAATCATCAGGACTGTGGATGAACTTGATGAAGGGTCAAGACGGGAGAAGGATAACTGATCAATGGTCATGATCCGACCCTCGTGTGGAAACAAAAAGACCCAGAAAACTATTGTGACCACTAATTGCATAGCGTAGGTCCAACTACTTCCTAACAGGAGATTGTAGTCGAGAAACACATCGACCACCTCAACTTCGACGCATACGGTCTTCCCTCCTAACTGCATGGGAAAAGAGGGGATGATTCCATGTGGTCGGAATGAGCAACTGTCAAAAGTTGTAAGAAGAGTAGGTGATGGAGACAAAATGGGTTGGCCAATGGCCTTCCAACAGGCCAAATACATCACACATGTCGAGGCACCCTCATCAACCACCGTGCGGAAAAATTTTCGAGTAAAAGTTTTCGTGGTGTAAGCCACTACTATATGAAATGCTACATGGTAAGGAAGACGGGGTTTTATGTCAGTCGTATCAAGCATGATAATTCCTAGATTATAGGTCTCAGCAGATCCTAAGGAAACTAACAGAGCCTTTCTATGGGAAGGGAAACTCTGGAGGACTTCCAAAGAAGACATTGCACAAGGGGTTTGTGACAAATCCTCTACCACAAAGTAGTTTTGGGCGGCCCTTGCATTTGGGTTGCAGGAAGCTTTCTTGAATGCACCTTTGGGGATGGATGTCATTATTTCACCCCACGTCTTCTCAATCTTGAGAGGAAGATGTGGGTTTTTGTCTTCTCTACCCTTCTCAGAGGTGTTTGGCATTCCGTAGTCACGTGTCCTAGTTGTTATGTCAACACTACCTTTCAACATATACACATTCACAGACAAAGGATTACTTGAAGACGGAGGGGGTCCTTGACCAACCCCTTCCGTGCTTGAAGAGGTTTGAGATAAATGTTTCCCATGCAGAAATGGATTCATTAAGACAACATGCGGCTACTGTGCCAATAACTTTTTGGCCTCTGCAAGCCGAGGGCATTGGTGAGTCGGACGATCTTCCTTGCAAAGATTACATGGATACTTTGACGTCTTCTTTTCAGTGTTTCCCTATCCATCATTATTGGTAGTTTTATTATCCCCCTTACCCTTCTTTCATTGTTTCTTCTTTCCGTCAGGTTGCTGGGTGGCCTTCGGGTTTGTCGATTACACACTGTGTACATCCAACGTTTGAGTAAGGGGAGCAGCCAAACCAATGGTACGGTTGGCCGCTGTCTTCTATATTGACAATTGTTGTAATTGATTCGACAACTAATCAATGATATTCATTTGCATTGAACCTACAATACCATCGACATGTGGTCCAGATCTCTGTCTGGTCTTGTCAAGTATTGATGGTGGTGCATCTGGCAAAACTTCGTAAATTAAACCAGACTAAGAGTAAATCAATTCTAGCTATTGGGCTCTCATTATCACTTCTTCCTTTGAAAATACCCCTGAGGTTGTGACATCTTTAGATAATTGTGGTACCAAAGACTTAAGGAACCACTCAAGTAGGAATACTAGTGAGACTGGCACTTTTATCAAACTCTTCTGGTGTCTCCATTCTCGAATGTGATCTGAGATACAGTCCTCTTTTGTCTTCTCAAAGTTGGCCAACAATTCGATGTCGGCATCGTATCTCATAGGTAATTGGAAATGGTTTAAAAAAACCATTGCCAATTCGCCAAAGGAATAGTATATTGAGTGGTCGATATCGATGTACCATTTCCCTGCACACCCGATAAGAGTGCGTTGAAACAAACACAACTAGATGGAGTTGTCTCTCAAAGAATTGGACAAGCACCATAAATGGAAGGTAGTTACATGATCACCTGGATCTTCATTAGGCTTGGCCTCGAACTTTGGGATGTCTGAAGGAAACTTGGTCGACATAGGGGGCCAATGTGGATCATGATAGATGGGGTCGTTTAATAACCTTGTCAAGTATGGCAAGTGCAGAGTTGCCAGAAACGACCATTTGGGTTGTTGATTGTAACCAGGGAAAAAGGAGCCTGGATTTTGGTTGGCACCACGTTCCCAGGAAAATTTAGGTTGTTGGCTAGGGTTCTGGTAATAACCATGGCTTTAACCAGCGTACGGATTCTGTGCTTGTTGAGAAGTCATCATCTAAATCCTGTAATAGGAAGTAAAGGGATGGGCTTGCATCGCATTCCAAGGATTTTGGGAAGGGCTTCCCCTTGCCAATCCGACATGCATAGGTGTTGTGCTTTGCCCGGGGTTCCATTGGCTATGGAAGGGGTTGCCCTTGATCGACATCCCTGGCAAGGGAACTAATCCCTACCATGGATTCCAAGGTCCTTGTGAGGAAGGAATTCCTAAGTTTGCCCCTTGTGTAGGAATAGCACCTTGTACAGGATGTTATTGTCCATAACAAGGGTTTCCCCTGGCTGAGATGGCAACTCCTGAGAAAGAGTTGTTACCAAACGCATTGAACAAAGAGAATGGTGTCAAACCTACCAGCATGCTATAAGTAGGAAGTCCTTGACTACCTTCTCCAAAAGAACTATAGTTTACATTTAGCTTGATGGAGTACTGGTGGGCACCGCCCAACGAAGGGGACGAAGGAGGTATATGACCCCCTCCATAAGGGAAAGCGTTATAGGGAGATGAAGTGCCCCCCATGGATCCTTGCAGAGGAGAGTTGGAGCTCCCTGCCCTGAGACCTAATGTCTGTAGAGTGGAGTGGGAAAGGAAAGTTCTCGTACCAAAGCTAGGCATCTCGTATGAGAACGGAGGGCCTGTCACACTCTGGGTGAGAGGAGCAGTGATCACCGCCATAGATGGAATCAGACCATTTCCCGAGGTAGAGGCAGTCGAGACCATAGTGGTCCAGACCGACGACGGTTGGTTAGGAGGTAGAACACCCCCTGTAGTGACAGTCATAGAGGAAATATGAGTATTCCCTGAAGAAGTAGCAGTATTTGTTTTCATCACTTCTTGTGACACTACCTGATGCTCGTAAGGTTGAACCTGTACGACGATGGGTGCTGATAGATCAGTGATTGGAGGGTTATGCGGACCAAAATCTTGCACTCCTAGGTCAGAAATTATTGGCTCCTCCAGAATCGAATATTCTCCTCTCGGATATGAGTTGGGAACAGTTTCCTGTAACTTGATTGCCTCAAAAGACCCTTGCTGGTCTAGTTTATTCCTTAGCGGTGGTGGGGGAGGCTTGAGATTGACCAGCGGTAGGCCCAAAATCCTTCACGACCGACAGAGCTCTTGATCCTCCACTGTGTGAGAATATCAAAGACACACTAGAGATTTATATAATCATTTAAAAACCAACATTCACTAAAAATAGTTCCTATGAGATAAGACAAGCAGATCACTAGCTAGTTGGAAGAACAGTTACAATAGCCAACACTAGATCAACTTACCAGTGCAAGTGAAACTCGAATATGGAAGCACCCTCCAGGTATATTGTGCAAAGTGTGGCTCAATGCCTGCCCTAGGTACTATGGTATACCCCCTCAATCACCTATGTAAGTCACTAAGATAAAGGCAACTAGGTTTCCAATGCGCGAACAATCACCAGGCAGGTACAGTCGACAGTCGGGTAGACTGCAATGAGTAGGGTATCAATCCTGAAACCTATCAAGGGTATCGAAATCAAGTGTTCCAGAAGACGATTGAGGACCTCGAATGAATTCGATACCCATGAAGCTCTGTGGAAAATGTGATCAATGGAATCCCAAGATAATCCCTCTATATGCATTCCCCACTATGCTTGGTCTGACTTTGGAGGGTTTATATCTGCTACCTTTCCACATGTGACCTCATGTTTAGCCCCTGTGTTAGAGGGGGGTCCCAAATAACTTTCACAGTTACTGGAATTTCAAGCGCTCCCTAGCTCAGACTCTTATGTTTGTTTTTGTAGCCTTGAAGAGTTTCCTCTCCAATCCTAAATCAAGGCTCTAGCCTAGACTAAATTGATGAACCCTTCAAACACAAAGTCTAATAACTTTTAATTAGGTTTTAATTTTAGTGGTTGTCTTAAATTCAAAAGGAATGAAAATGAAACCAGTGATGTTCTTTGAGAGACGAAAGAGAAGAGCATAAGATGATACTGGAAACAAAAGTACTTCTTTCTTCACAAGTAAAGATTTATCAATTTAAACTCTTTCATCAAACTTTTCGTAACTACTTTTCTCAGATCTTTGAAAAGAAAAACTCAAAACAGGATTTTGCTCTACTACGAGCTACTTAATGTCCTAAGCATTCGAGTACAGAACTTAAGAAACCTTCTTTTTCCTTGGTAAATGAAGCAACTAACCTAAACTACTTTACCAAACAAATTAATGAAATATTTTTTTTATTGTTACTTTCTTCAAAACAAGAAATTTGAAAATGAATTCTTTTCTTTTCTTCCAAAGGAAAAAAGGGGAAAATGACAACAAGACATGACCAATAAATGAATTCAGACCCAAATGCAGATCGCAGGGAGTCACTGACAATACCAGGAAAGAAGATCAAACCAGACTCACCAACTTGTCTAAAAACCTTATTAAAGAAAACACAAGAAATATTTCATCAAAAGAAAGCTAAACTGAAGTCAGACCTAGCATACAGACTGCTATAATAGAGACCAGTACTAGATCAAGAAAACCCCTGAGGTGTGTGACTCCTGACATGGAAGAGGATGACTGCCTCTTCTTTTTACAAAAATTTTCTCAACAAGCACACTACTGACACTTCAACAACCAGCGTATGTACGTGGTTTGTCCAAGGGTAAGACATGTATGCATGCGTGCAAGCCCACTACAGGTCACGTACATCTCTATAACTCTTCACAAAAATGAAAAAACAATAGTCTGACATAGGGAGGGTGTACTGGTATGGAATACCAACATCCCTTGATGACACAAAAGCTCACTTAAACTCATAAAATAGTAAACAAAATGATTCAAAGAACCCAAAAAGAAATATCCCCAAATACCCTAGACGCTTCCCTAGTATGGCCGTCGATTCTGCTATAGTGGGAAAACCCCTCTACTGACTACACAAAGGGTCTAAATTGTAGGCCTAGATAACCGTCTAAAGTCTCCTACTTTCTATCACTATCCCAACATTACCCCACAATCATACATAAAAGACAAGAGAGAGGGATCCGGTAGGCCTACCTTAAACTTCACGTCCGGTGTCGATCCTTTTGTGCTTGGTTGTTTCCTGACTGCAAATATCCTCCCAAGGCTAACCTACATTCATCAAAATACAAAAAAGAAACTACAAGCTTGCATTCTACATATGGATTAGTGGGTTAAACATCATAAACAAGAAATGTAAACAAATCCTATAAGTTTAAGACGTCATTTGGTGGGATGGAAAAAGTACTTCTTTATATTAATCTCACAAAAGCCACTTACAACATGAGTGTAGTGACCGTATTAATTTAAGTCTATTAATTCCATAAACTGAAACAATAACTTCTACTTGATTGTAGAAAACTCAGTAATTTATTTTAATTCAGTATATACGCATGTTAAATTTATCAATGAACAATAATTTCATAACAGAATAAAATTTACTTAACAGAATAATACAAATTTACCTCTTCCTGATGCTAATTTCTCCATTGACTCGATTGTCCAGCCCCCTGCTTTGCTGCTGCCTAATGCGCTGACCAACTCTGCCCAAACCGTGTTTCCTCCCTGCTAGCTAGGAGCAGTCTTTCCGGCTTCCTAGCTCCAGGATACCATATGGATATCCTGGCCCTCGTGCCCAAAACCCCTAGTAAACCGATGCCCCCGTAATAATCCTCCCAGACTGCAGAACTCCATCTCGGAACCAGAAAATCCAAAACCCCCAAACCAGAACTCTCTCCCCCCTCCAAAAATCCTTCCTCCTCCCCCCAAAAAAATGCCTTCTTCTGTAAGACTCCTCCCGTCATATCCCTCCTTCATCGACCCTTTCCTCCTCATAAATTTCCTTATCCATACATTCATTATCTTATCCACATAGTTAATGTCTTACCCTATTATTTAATGTCTCTTATCCTTATATTTAATGTTTCTTATCCCCCCGTATGCGTAAATCATTTAATTAAACAATTAAATTTATTAACCCTCTTAAATTTATTACCCTGGTCATTCAATGTGATAGGTAATTAATTTAATTAATAAATATTTAATTAATATTATTATGCCAATATTTCTTTAGTTAAAACCATGTTAGAATAATTAATCACCTAATTAATTTTGCTTAATAATCCCTAAGCATAATTTCAACTAGGGTTGTTACATATACCCACCCTTCAGGAAACTTCATCTCGAAGTTAAGGTATCTTATGGTACAAAGGAAAAGAAACATGGTTCACACATTCATAACAATTAACTGACACTATCAGTAAGTATGTTAAGAAAAATCATACATACTAGTGGATATGTACAAGAAATGCATGTGTAGCTAGTACATACAAGTCCTGTGCATGTACTAATAATCAAAAACTATCATCCTTTAGTAATTTATGTATGCTTCCAATCCAATCAACAAGACTAGTCTTTTATAAAAGACAACAAACCAATCAATTGTTTGCGAAATCCTTTAATTACTATTATCTGGTTCAACAAATTTATTTAGACAACTGTGGTTTAATTACGTAATTATGAATATTCATATATACACATTTTTTTTTTTTAGAAGGAAAAAAATTAAATTCCACCAGAAGACAAATCTCCATACTTTCTCAACTATTTCTACTCATCCTTCCTCCCTAACTTACGCCCTTCTCCTTTCCTATCCTTACTCTGCTAGACTATCTTGGAGTGTCAACTATATTGACCTAAATCCAAATAGAACCTGTAAGTGGAAGTGTCGCTATCTCAACCAAGCTTCCCTAGAAGGCAATGGAAAGTCATCATCACATGTCTTGGGGAGCGTGAACTAACACCGTCCTCCCATGACTTCAGGTTTCAGAGGATACACAGTGGGAAATGCCTCCACCCCTCCTAATCATAACTAGGGTCCACACCCTACAATGGAATATACAGTGGCACTAAGTTGCTGGGGGTTTTTTCATCGTTTATTCAGTTTTGGGCAGTGTCATCACCTGAAATCCTACACTAGTCCACATATCATAGCAATGCATCCAAACCAATATAATTTCACATACTATATTCATACCATAATGTTTCTCGGTTAGTGGTCATGATATCCACTTTCATCATCATTATCCCTCGTCTATTTCATAACCCATAACCTGCAGATTAGTCTGTAACACAAACTCATACATTTCTATGCATTATCATCATGTAATTGCATACTATCATCATTTCAAATTGGTATCCCTGTACCGACAACTTAACATCAAATTTTTCAAGTTAGAAATAGATCTCATAATATTCCATTATTCAATTTCGACACCCATTCATAAGATTATCATTTACCAAAATAGATTGCATCATATCCAACATCATTCTAATAGTATTTAAACATTCATAAAATTATTCATTCTCACAATATGTCACATCATATACATCATCATCAATAACATTTAAACATTCGTAAAATTTACATTCACATAGTAGATCTCATTATATATATCATCATCAATAACATTTAAATATTCATAAAAGTTCATACATTTTAAAGTTTAAGTGTATCACTTAATAGTTTCACTGTGACTAGAAAATAAAGTATATAGGCCTCAGGTAATCCTGGTTGTCTAAGTCAAAAT
>SNQJ01S0025733.1:26682-49870 GCA_010110895.2 Picea sitchensis
AAAGTGTTGTGTTAGGTGGGAAAGTACCCTCCTGAGCCTGTAACTTGTCCAAAGAGGTTAAAATTGGAACCCCAACACCCATGAGAGAGGAGGAATCCAATGTGTCTCTTTCCCAAGATGAAAAAGAAAAAAATAAAGAAAGGAAATTAGTTTTTAACTTACCAGTAACAGTATCTAAGAAATCTGAGTCATTATATCCTTGTGCCTCTGGGAAGAAGGTGTTTAATACATGTGAATCCACTCCTGGTGAGTCGACTCTGGTCCAAAAATTTAGCATAGTATCTTCTGACTACTCCTCCTCAACAAAACTAGGACAATGTCCTCTCAAGTGGCTTATTTGTCAACAAAAAGATTACCTAAAAGGCATGCCCAGTTAATCCAAGTTTTGACAGATATAATGTCCTCTCCAAAAAATATCTAAGGATTCCAACAAACCTAAGTGTATATCTGTTTCAACCAAGGCCATCGCCAAAAAAAATTCATATGCTATGAGGGATTGTTTATCAATTTTAATAAAGCGAACGAGGGAATTTCCAATGGCCTCTAAGGATTTCTCATTCCAGAGGTGCAGAGGAAACCCTGGTAAAAGGACTCAGTGGTGATGCAAATGAAAATATTCATGTGTCGGGGAAAAGTTGACTTGCCAGGGCTTAAGCATTAAATTGCCTCCATCTAAAATCCAGAACTGGTCCAGAATAAGTGTAGTGTCCTCGTATTTTTTAAAGCAAAAACGAAACCACCCTCTCGTCATGTAAAAAATATTTGGCTCGTAACCCAATAGAGGCTGCCAGAATGTCTATACCCACTCTGCAAGGTTTTTCACATGGAATGATAAGAGAGACGACCCACAAAGGTGCATGACACCAGGCTGATTGAATCCTCCAGTCCAATGTCTTCCCCTAACATCAGTTTCATCTTTGATTTATTTTAAATCCACGATTTTACGTTGGACTTCCTTCCACTGGTAAGTTTATGTGCTACCCCCACCTTTGGGAAAACACTCGTAAAAGTCCCTAAAACACCCAGCACAACTAAGGGGTAAGGAGTAGTTCCCTATCGAGCTGTGGACCCTGCAGGAAAGTTCGTTGGGGCAACAAAAGAGTCATCAGGGTTTAGGACTGGTGGTTTTACCGAAGAGAGCAAAGAAAAGGGCTTCAAGGTTGTCCTCTTCAAAAGGGTTACACCATCTGACCCCCCTTGAACACTAGTGTCAGCTCAGGTGTAAGGAACAACACTCTGCCCAGCAGGAGGCTCTACTAGAGAGTTTGCAGGAGAAATAGTTGGGTCGTCGACGGTTAAGCAATCTGTTTAGTCGATGAGAAGGAGGAAATGTGCCCCATATAGGTCTTCCTCAAGGAAATATGTCATGCGCAATGTGTTAACTCGTCAGCCAGGGTGAAGATCCCTACACTAAGCTAGAGTGCCTCATTAGCCACACCCATGAGTGCACTGACTTCAACCTCCATTAGTGTGAATATCTAGTGCGATAAGTCGCTGCCACCTAAACTCCACTAAGGAAAACACCAAAAGACAAGACAGGGAGACTGACTTATGTAGTTAATCCCCCTACTCAAACACAAGTCAAAAACTAACTGAAATGACAGTTTTAATAAGTCTGGCGCTAAAGAACCTCCACTAAACAAGGTTCTAGCTAAAAACTCTTATTAATACTTGAAAAAAGCCTAGAATAACCTCCGACAAAGTAGTTGTGTAACCTCCTTTGTGTTACTTTAATGCTTTGATACCATACTGTAACACCCTTTGTGTTACTTTTATGCTCTGATACCATACTGTAACACTTCTCATTTGAAGTTGTTATGCCCTGATACCATACTATAACGCCCCCTTTCCACATGCCTGGCAAGCGCTACTTCGCGGAGTAACATTACTCACACTTAATTATATAAACAACATGCATTTAAGCAATGAAACATATTTAAACTCAGAGTAAGCCTAAGAATTACTGCTAACATAATTTTAAAACATGGCATTAGCATTAATTCATATGCACAACGGAATACATGATAATTATAAATACACAGACATGCAAAAACATAATTAAAACATGATCTGATACTTATCTTTGAAACAATGGTAGTTCCACACACTAGGTGCAGGCTTTCCACGAACCTCCCATCCTTAGACTACACTTCTCATCAAGCTCAACAGTGGGTCACCCTCGAGCTGGGACTAAGCTCCACCCCCAAGGCAAGGAATTCTAGGCTAGGTTGAGGTTACAGGGAAAACACACAGTCACAAGGAAGGAATTCTCTCTCAGGAACCACTCATACTCACTGCCCACAGACTCTCCTTCCCCACATGTCTGTTCCACCCTAGGAGTATACACCTTCTTTGTCACCTAGACATTCCTTCGGCTGCTAACCTCCCTTGCCTTGGGTTTTAGCAATAGACCGGACCGGAAGTCTCCGAGCTCTGTGGCAGCTACAGGGTTCCTTCCAGGAGCTCTCTACTTCCTCTGCGCACTCTCTCACCAGGAGAGATTCACTCATAGGCCCAACAACCTGTTCTTCCAACTTCAATCACCTCTCTCACTTGGAGAGAGTGTTTTACAAACTGGACAACAAGCCACATGTAGTCCAGCACTGCGTGGCCACAACAACTAATGGGGAAAACAAACACGGGATTTCCAAACAGGCTCAACAATGGCAGGATGGTCTCACAGTTATGGCTTTGGGATAGATATTCCACACACTGGATTGACCTGTTCATACATAGGGCATCTCGACTTTCCAGAAATCAACACAGGTTATCCCCAAAATCAACACATACTTTCCCCACGGTTTCAGAATTTCACCAAGTTTCTTGCAAAGGTCGGATCGGTTCACGCTCATGCAGTTGAGGTTGAATGGTGGAGGAACCCCCAACATGGCTCATCTTAGCCATTTTATTTGCATGCACCTGGGTTGACACTTGTCACCCATGTAATTGCATGCATTCCTTCAGCATGTGTTCCTTCCATTTAGAAGTTGTTTGTCCTTCCAAAAGAACTTAGGATAAAACATATTATTCACATGTCTTTTGGAATAATAGTAAAATCTTATTCCCAAGGACATAAGCCCCTAGGCTTAGCCCCTAGGCTCAACACTTAGCCCCTCTTCCCACCTTCCAACCCCTAATCCCTTGCCCACTCTATGGAAGCTTAGTCCCCCATCACTCATTCATCGTGGTCGGTTTGCACGTGGCGGTGTTTTATATTTTATTACTGTTATGCATAAATACATGTACAAAATCAGGCTCTTGGCGTTCAACACTTAGGCTCTCTGGACTAACAATCCCATAATCCCACTAGCTTATATAAACTCGGCTCACCAGCGTATAAAACATATTTACAATTCATTTCATAAAAAAGATTTACAATAGGGCTTGGCCTTGGGGACATTACAATCCCCCTCCCCTTATTTCTACACTGTCCTCAGTGCAACTTTACACAACATCTGCAAGATTTTCAAAATTTTCAAAAAGATGCTGGTACTCTACCCGCGTAACATCTTCATGCTACCATGTCGTGTCCTCAAGACCATACCAGGTCCACTGGACCTTTACAATCTTTATGGATCGATTCCAGAGATGTTTTCTTTTCCTATCCAATATGTGCATAGGATGCACTTGCATGACACCTTCTGGTTCCACTTGAATCACATTCCAATCGATAACATGATTAGCATAAGGTATATATTTCTTGAGCAGTAAAACATGAAACACATTATGTACATTCATAGATGCATGTAATGCAAGCATGTATGCAACTGGCCCAATCCTTTCCAATATTTCAAAAGGCCCACGATATCTTGCTGCCAACTTGGTGCAACTGCCCAGCTTTAGGGAACTCCTGTTAGTTTTCACTTTCAGGAAAAAATGATCACCCACTTTGAATTCTCTGTGGGTTCTGTTCTTATCAGCATAACTTTTCTTCTTGTCTTGGGAAACTTTCAAATTCTGTTTAATTCTTATCATTTGGTCTTCCATCTCTTTGAGCAAATCTGGCCCAACTATTGCTTTGTCAGCTGGATTATCCCAACTCAGTGGAGTGCTGCACTTTCTTCCATAAAGTGCTTCAAATGGGATCATATTCAACGATGCATGATACCCATTATTGTATGCGAATTCTACCAAATGCAGGTAGTCTTCCCATCTTGATGGCTTATCCATCACATACATTCTCAACATGTCCTCTATTACTCTGTTCACCCTCTCTATCTGTCCATCAGACTCGGGATGATATGCTGTACTAAAATTCATATTCGTTCTGAATCCTTTGAACAGTCCTTTCCAAAAATTTGAGGTGAATTTCAGGTCCCTATCAGACACAATCATCTTAGGAATTATGTGCAAGCATGCCACTTCTTTTAAGAAGATATCAACAACATCTGCCGCCTTGTGAGTAGTTTTCATTGGAATAAAATGGGCAGCTTTCGTAAGCTTGTCCACCACCACCATGATCGAATCATGATGCTTGCTCATTCTGGGAAATCCTGTAATAAAATCCATCGTCAGCACTTCCCACTTCCACTCAGGAATGGGTAAAGGTTGGAGCAACCCTGCTGGGTGACTATGCTCAGCCTTAACTTTCTGGAACTCCACACATCTGGCGATGTATTCAACAATCTCNAATGGCTCTTGACTGCTGCCACAATCTTCTGATATTTTGGATGTCCAGCATAAGTCACGTTATGCATTTCTTTTAGAATTGCAAATCTCAAATCCTGGACATTGGGTACATACATTCTATTTTTGTACAAAAGTATTCCATAAGCTCCCAAGGTGTAATTTTCCTCTTTTTGCGGTCTCTCGCGCTGCTGTAGCTTTGCTACCAAGTCTCTGTACTGCAAATTGGCACTTCCACTTCCAAAATTCTATCCTTAATATCTGTCCTGCACATGCTAATGGTTGTAGCATGCAATTCATGCACCTTTCTATTGAGTGCATCAGCCACCTTGTTTTCCTTCCCTTTGATATGCTTGATATCAAAGTCATATTCACACAGAAACTCCAACCACCTGCTTTGTCTAGCGTTTAAGGTTGGCTACTCAAACAAATATTTCAGACTGTGGTGGTCTGTTCTCAATTCAAATCTTCTTCCCATGAGGTAATTTCTCCATTTCCTCAGAGCGTGGACGATTGCTACCAGCTCCAAATCGTGAGTGGCATAATTATTTTCATGCTCTTTCAATTTCCTGGACTCATAACAGATTATAAATCCATCTTGGTTGAGAAATCCTCCCAACCCTTCCTTACACACATCGGTGCACACCACGAAATCCATATTTGGATTTGCAATTATCAGGATTGGAGCGTTGGTTAACAACTGCTTCAATCGCTGGAAACTTTTCTCACACTCTTTAGTCCACTGGAACCTTTTCTCCTTCCTTTGCAAGGAAGTGATAGGGTGAGCTATCTTTGAAAACCCTGCAATATACCTTCTATAGTATCCCACCAGACCCATAAAGGATCTAACTTTTGTCACATTCCTTGGCATTGACCATTCTCGGATGGCCTCAACCTTCTCAGGATCCATAGCGATCCCTTGTTCTGAAATAATATGTCCCAAGTAATGGATCTTCCTTTGGTAAAATGAGCATTTGCTCAACTTGGCATACAACTGGTGTTCTCTCAACACTTGCAGCACCATCCTCAGGTGTTTTTCATGCTCTTCCTTTGACTTGGAATACACCAAGATGTCATCCAGGAAGACTATGAAAAACTTGTCTAAATAGTTCCTGAATACACCATTCATCAAGCACATAAAAACAGGTGCGTTTGACAGTCCAAACGACACCACTGTGAACTCGTAATGACCATACCTTGTTATAAAGGCAGTCTTGTTGATTTCCTCATCCTTTATTCTTACCTGGTGATATCCTAATCTAAGATCTATCTTTGAAAATATTTTCGCACCCTTCAACTAATCGAAGATATCATCGATCCTTGGTAGAGGATACTTGTTCTTGACAGTTACCTTGTTCAGCTGTCGAAAATCAATGCACAGCCTCAACGTCCCATCCTTCTTCTTCACGGACAAGACCGGGGCACCCCAACATGACATGCTGGGGTGAATGTACCCCTTCTTCAGAAGCTCTTCGAGTTACAATTGCAACTCTTTTAGTTCTGGTGTACTCATTCTATAAGGAGCTTTCGACACCGGAGCTGCTCCAGGCATCAAATTTATAGAAAAAATGATGTCTCTCTTCGAAGGTAGTCTAGGTACCTCCTGAAATACATCATCGAACTCTGTGAGTACCTCATGGTCTCCAATCCTTAAGACTTCATCCCTGTATGCTTCCTCGACATAGGCTGCAAATAATTGACAACCTTTCCTGTAACACTTCTTCAACTGCATGGCTGAGATTTCCCTAACAGCCACAGCTCTGGGAATTCCTTGGACTATTTTTCAAATTCCCTCCTCATCCAGGCATGTAAACCTCTTGTTATGACAGTCCAGGAGGGCATTGTGTTGGTCCAACCAGTCCATCCCAATTAAGCAGTCATAAGTGCCTAAAGGTAAAACATTTAGTTTACCCTTTGTGCTCAATCCATTCATGTCTATCGAACAAGATTTAACCAATTCAATGACCTTCCTCTTGGTTCCTATAGCCAACTGCACTAACCAAGACCTTTCATGTTTGCTTCTTGATAAATGAAAACTTTCCACCACCCTAGGATCTACATAACTATGGCTAGCCCCGGAATCAATTAAAATAATAAATGGTCGGTTGTTGATCATACCTTCCACTTCAATCATGTGCAATTGAAAATATGCTTGCTTGTTATCTAGGGTTGTGTAGATCTTTGGCATCCTGCTGCCCATATCCTCCATTATTTAATCTTACTGAACATTGTGGATGGTTCTCTCTTTATCTTTTCTGTGGGGGCAGTTCCTGTACCTATGGTTCCCTTTACAGCCCCAACACTCCATAGGTGTCGGTCTGGGCATTTGCTCACCGACTTCAGCCTTCCTGGGCTCTCTGAAAGATGGTTGTCCCTGAGGACTATTTCTGAAAAAGGGAGGCTTGTTTCCCTTCTGCCTTTTCTCTTTCCTGAACTTCTTCTGATCATCCCAAGCCTTCCGAAAAGTAGGCCTTTCTCTTTGCTTTTCATATAAGCATTTTTCCCTTCTTATTGTTTCTTCCATAGTCTTAGGATCATCATACTGAATCTTGTCACCAATAGAAGGTGACAGTCCACTCAAATATATCTGAATCTTGACAGCCTCATCTTTAATGAACATAACATATTTCAGTAGTTCCAAATACCTTCGTTCGTATTCATTGATGGTCATGCTGCCCAACTTGAGTTCGAAGAACTCCTTCATCTTTCTATCATAGTACCTTTTGGTCAGGTATTTCTTGTCGAAATACCTCTTGAACTCCTTCCAAGTGATATCTTTCTCAGTAATGTGTTGCACCTACACAAACTGATCCCACCACATGGATGCTTTTCCCTTCAATTGATACATCGAAATTCTTCCTTCTGCATGAGGGTAATAATTTTGTAGTTGAAAATATGTCCTCATGCCTAGCAACCATGTTTCGACATCTTCCTTCTTGTTATGTTCTCCATCGAATGTTGGAGGCTTGATCTTGTTCATCTCTGCTTTCAATTCATCCCTTCCAAATGTTCGTTGTTTTCTAGTAGGGGATGGGCTTGAACTACTATGCGCTTCCCTGCTGGAATGATTTTGGGAGAGACAATGATGTCTGCTACCACTCCTTGATCTTCTTCTTCTCTTAGGGGTCCTGCGACTCTCTGTCTTTTTTGAGCCACTCCTCTTCTCCAACTTCCTTTCTATTATTTCCAGGTTCTGCAACATTTTTAAGTTGAATTCACCTTGCCGATCCCTGACCGTCATGAGCTTTCGGCTATCAGCTCGACGAGCCTGGGCATCTTTCTATAATCTTTCAATGACTTTCATCATATGTCCTTCCTTATCCATCTCTTTTCCATACCCATTAGAGTTTGATCCTTCGACTCCCAAGTAGAAATCCCTTCCTACCCTTTCGTCCTCTGTTTCAGAGGTAATCTATACCTTTTCCATTTCTATACTCAGCGAAGGTTCACGGTTGAACTGACACTCGTTGAACTCTGCACACACAATGTGCAATCAACCAAAGTTTATCAGGCCCTTAAACCTTCAAGAAACTTACAACACTCATAAACCAACATGAACAAGAAAAAACATTTCGATTCCATTAATCTTTCTGAGCTCTATTTGGCTCTGCAAATTTCAGGACTTCTAGTTTCAGGGTCTCGATCCACGAGACTCCCATACTCGCTTTCGGGTGATAGATCCCTATTTCTCCCTACCCTTGTAATCCAAAGGCACCTTTCACAACTTTGCGATCTCGCAAGTTCATGAGTCGAAGACCCTCGACTCCTCTTCCTCCAAAAGTCGATACCCGAGATACGATACGGTATGGCCCCCTCCTTGCTAGCCCCTGCTACAAATAACCATAGTCTAGGGCTAAGTGCTAGCACCTCCTGCAACTCGCGACTTCACAAGTTAGAGTGTTGAGCCCTCATGCTCCCCCTTTGCGAATCTCGAAATCCCGATTTACTTTACCCTCCGGGCCCACATAGCACAACTGTCTCCACATCTACAGTGGCACCCTTCAGAGGGTCCACATCACCTATGGTGACATCATCGGGTCCCACCACTCTCTCTTGTCTCCTCGAGTTACTGGAACGTGGTACACCCATGTGTCCATGTCTATTCCAAAGGAAAAATCAAATGGTTAGACCTTTCTCAAATCTACAGCGTAGATCCTTTCGACATTTCGGGGTTTTGGGCATCGAGAGTTTGTGCATCCACACCTATCGAACATTCATTTGCAAAAATCCCAAAATTACTGTCTACCCCTCCACTTGATTCAACGGTCAAGTTCCTATCTTACGATCTACGGTGTAGATCGTTTCAGAATTCCGGTTTTCACTATTTCACGACTTGCGAAAACAAGTTTCTTCCCTATTGGTTTCCTGGGTGTCAAAATGCCATCCGACAGCCACATGTTCCCCTCGATGGATGATCCCAACGAATTCGAGGTTTCATATATCGCGATTTCCACGTTCCTATGCAATTCCAAAGGGTTTTTAAACCCTGCGCACATTTTCCAGATCTGATGGTCACGAGGGTTCTCCTTTCCCCTGAACAAATCCTACTGCTCCAACACTTCGGGTGTGGAGACCTCTCTCCTAATGGCCAGATACCACATCGGTTGCGTTTTCATAACACCGCTAAACCTCCTAAGCTTGGTAACATGGTCAAGTAACTCCTTGACACTTAGGAGCATTCAAAGGTCTGAAATTGGTCCTCCAGACACAATTTCTCCTCAAACCCTCAGTCCAAAGACCACTCAACTGGCCCATCTAGGCTCAACGTCAAAACTTTGGCTCTGATACCATACTGTAACACCCTTTGTGTTACTTTAACGCTCTGATACCATACTGTAACACTTCTCATTTGAAGTTGTTACGCCCTGATACCATACCGTAATGCCCCCTTTCCACATGCCTGGCAGGCGCTACTTCGCGAAATAACATTACTCACACTTAATTATATAAACAACATGCATTTAAGCAATGAAACATATTTAAACTCAGAGTAAGCCTAAGAATTACTGCTAACATAATTTTAAAACATGGCATTAACATTAATTCATATGCACAACAGAATACATGATAATTATAAATGCACAGACATGCAGAAACATGATTAAAACATCATGTGGTACTTATCTTTGAAACAGTAGTAGTTCCACCAACCAGGTGCAGGCCTTCCACAAACCTCCCAGCCTTAGACCACACTGCTCATCAAGCTCAGCAGTGGGTCACCCCCAAGATGGGACTAAGCTCCACCCCCAAGGAAAGGAATTCTAGGCTAGGTTGAGGTTACAGGGAAAACACACAGTCACAAGGAAGGAATTGTCTCCCAGGAACCACTCATACTCACTGCCCACGGACTCTCCTTCCCCACATGCCTGTTCCATGCCAGGAGTATACACCTTCTATGTCACCTAGACAATCCTTCGGCTGCTAACCTCCCTTGCCTTGGGTTTCAGCAACAGACCGGACCGAAAGTCTCCAAGCTCTATGGCAGCTACAAGGTTCCTTCCAGGAGCTCTCTACTTCATCTGCGCACTCTCTCAACAAGAGAGATTCACTCACAGGCCCAACAACCTATTCTTCCAACTTCAATCACCTCTCTCACCTAGAGAGAGTGTTGTACAAACTGGCCAACAAGCCACACATAGTCCAACACTGCATGGCCACAACAACCAACGGGGAAAATAGACACGGTCTTTCCAAACAGGCTCAACAATGGTAGGATGGTCTCACGGTTATGGCTTTGGGATAGAGATTCCACACACAAGTTCTATCTGTTCAGACAGAGGGTGTCTCGACTTTCCAGAAATCAACACAGGCTATCCCCAAAATCAACACAGACTTTCCCCAGGGTTTCAGAATTTCACCAAGTCTCTTGCAAAGGTTGGATCGGTTCTCGCTCAGGCAGTCGAGGTCGAATGGTGGAGGGTTTCCCAACATGGCTCATCTCAGCCATTTTATTTGCATGTTCCTGGGTTGACACTTGTCACCCATGCAACTACATGCATTCCTTCAGCATGCATTCCTTCCATTCAGAAGTTGTTTGTCCTTCCAAAATAACTTAGGATCAAACATATTATTCACATATCTTTTGGAATAATATTAAAATATTATTCCCAAGGACTTAAGCCCCTAGGCTCAACACTTATCCCCTCTTCCCACCTTCCAGCCCCTAATCCCTTTCCCGCTCTATGGAAGCTTAGTGCCCCATCACTCATTCATCGTGGTCGATCTGCACACAACGGTGTTTTATATTTTATTACTGTTCTACATAAATACAGGTACAAAATTAGGCTCTTGGCCTTCAACACTTAGGCTCTCTGGCCTAACAATCCCATAAGCCCACTAGCTTATATAAACTCGGCTCACCAGCCTATAAAACATATTTACAATTCATTTCATAAACAAGATTTACAATAGGACTCAGCCTTGGGGACATTATAGGCTGACTCCATTAGCATTACCGAGGTCTAGACTAGAGCCAGAGTCTAGGCCCTCCAAACCCTGAGAAAATGAATAAATGTCTTTTGACATCCCTGTCCACCATTGGAGGTGAGTTGCAGGTTTCGAAAAGTAGTTTCCGACATCTTGGAAACTTACTTTATCCATGCTCCCTGACAAAACTTTCATATCAATCTTAACTTGAATTCTCCTTTTGGAAACTTAATGTATTTAGACATGCTAACTCCAATATGATGTGAACCAAACTCCAAAATGATGTGAACCAAATGAACTTTGAAAAGGACTCAGTCACCCTGCTCTCACATTCCAGAAATCTACAGCACCAAAATTTCCAAGTAAGGACCTAGTCACCATCTCTGACCCGACTTCCTGGAAGGACCCAGTCACCTTCTCTACCTTGACTTCCAGAAATCTACAGCACCAATTTTTTCAAGTAAAACGTTCCACGACCCAACCACCCTCTCACACCTGACTTCCACAAATCTAAAGAACCAGATATCTCAAGTCCATCTCAATATCAATAACAACTTTCTGCTCGGCCTTCGTGTCTCAGAGTAAGAATGAAAAACATGAAGAAGATTAGCTCAACACTGCTACTGCAATTGTTCACGATCTCTCCAATAGTGCCCGGAGAGGTAGGCTAGTTTATAAACTTTCTTAAAGCAAGTTGCAGTCATCTCTGAAATCCTGGGATTATTGTTTTCACCGATCGATTTCAACGATAGCCATTGATATCAGTGAAAATGTTATGATAGATTGTCGACATTGTTGAAAGATTTAGAGAACACACAAATAGCGAAGTAGTGGCATAATTCCATATGTATAGGTATTCTTAGCAGTGTTACATAATTGGTCATATTCCAATTTCCATATCCATATTTTTAGGTACATAGCTAATTGGAATTGATGGATTAATCAATCTTTTAATCATAAATCTCAATTTTATGGTCAACAATAGAAGATGTTGGTATATTCTTCATCGTGGTCTCTAATCAATGGATGAGATTTTGATAAATTAACAATGGATGAGATTTTGATAAATTAACTTCCTCTCATTTATAAAGACGTATCTTTATGTGTTTACTTTTTCACATTTACTTAATATGACTAAAAAATTACATGGTGACCACCACCAAATTGACATTTATGATATTAGTAATTGACTAGCACAACCACATAATTGTGGTTGATGAACGCCGAAAGACATCTTTAATTTATTAAACCTAATTTTAATATAAACCCTAATTAGGGTTTGAAAATAAAATTTTCTATATCCAATCAACATTTTCTTTGCCTTCCAAACCATTATTCCTGCACATCGCGACCTTCTATCTAATTCTCCATTTACCTCTGAACACTCACTCCAATTTCAACAATCTTCTGCAATAAAATTTGAAGGTAAGTTACTCCTTTTTCTAGGGCCAACATTCACACATGTTTTACACATCTAAAACAACAACAATATTACAAACACATTACCACATTACACAGCAAATAACTCAACGGAGGACAACAAATAACTTCAGAAACAAAACCACTTTATTTCACTAATCGCATTCAAATCTCCACGGTTGCTGCACAAACGACCATGCCCTTGAAGCCTTCCCCACCATCAACATTAACTTCAATCCACTACCGTGTTGAGGGGTTAAACAGATAAGACATGTGTTTATTGGGGAAGAAACAGGTGTCCACTGCACTTACAAAAATCCAGTGATGCCACTAGTACAGTTAAACTGGTGAATATATTGCGGAAGAGATGCTACAGCAGTCCAAAAGTTTTTCTGACCATCATCATACAGAAAATAAAACACTCATCCAATATGAAACCCCCGGATAGGTGAGGAAATTAGGGGTAGAGAATGAAAAGCATTGATATTTGAGGTAATCCCATATGATGATAGAGTAATTTTTTAATATGATTAGGTTAATGTTAAAATGTAAAGAGGTTAAATCACATTCATTGATTTGGGAGGACGGCTAAGAATATGCCAGCATCTTTAATTGTTGACCATTAGATTAGAATTTGAGATTAAAAAGTTATTAATTGTGCCCATTGTCAAAAGGTGTACCCTTTCGGCATAATTATATTTATAGAATTAATGGAATCTCGAGCTTCATTTAACTAGAATGGAATCTGTGCGTTGTGGAAGGATGGTGCATTCTATTTCTCTACCCACTACTCGACACACCTTACATTCTTTCTTTCATTTGCTATGTAATCCGCTTAGAAGGAATTTAAATAAATAAATAGGTATCTGAAGGGAGCATGAATGTATATAATTTGATCTCAAATAATATAATATGTTTTTTAATTTAAATATGGTAATATAATATATGGAATTGAAACAACGCTGGTGATAAATCCCTTCCTGGCGTTCCAGTTTATAGTTCTCCAGACAAATGGAACCACAACAATCACCAATTCGAGCACCAATTCGGACTCGGCTTCTTCTCAGGAGGCCTCCCAGTGAACCAGCCACTGGTATGGAGAATGATAGTGAATACAGGAACAACCAAACTTAAATTTTTAACATGCTCCTTTTTGTGTTTTGATAGAGGGTTTATTGTATAAGGTCTTCATCTTAAATTTTTGTGGCCATGTAAACTCGTATTTTCAAGACGACAGTGAAATATCACATTATTAATACATTAATAATCTGGTATTTTGTGGCCATGTAAACTGGCATTTTCAAGACCGCTTCTTCTCCTGGAGTCCCACATCGACCATTCGATCCAAATAAACAAGCGACTGGTATGGATAATGATAGTGATTTTGTGGCCATGTAAACTGGCATTTTCAAGACTGCTTCTTCTCCTTGAGTCTCACCTTGGCCATTTGATCCAAATAAACCAGAGACTGTTATGGAGAATGATAGTGAAGACAACAATGACCAAACTTAAATTTTTAGCATGTGACAACAATGACCAAACTTAAATTTTTAGCATGTGACAACAATGACCAAACTTAAATTTTTAGCATGTTCTTTTCTATTGGTTCTGATAGGGGTTTATTCTATAAAGTAAGCAGTCAAATCACATGGTTTTTTTTTAAAGTGCGGCACCATAAAAAAAAACCTTCCCTTATTATTTTTTTTTTTAAAAGGAACGTAAGTGGATTTTGTAAAAGTATATAACCCACTGATCTTTTTGATGAATAGTGATAGAGAGAGCCGATTACATAAAGAAACCATCACTTGTGTAGTGGAGTGTAAAAGTATATAATCCATTCATCTTTTTTATGAATAGTGAGGGAGCCAATTGATTACAGATTTAAGACCTGACCTTTATGGACAAAAGATATTGGTGTTCGAGATTTTGGGTTTGGTATGGATAAAATATATTTTTTATGGGTAAAATATATTGGTGTGAATAAGGGCAGCTAGAGATTAAGAAAATTCAATGTGGTTTTTGTTTGCTTGTAATTTCATAGTTTTATCAATGATATATGGTAGAAATTTGCATGCCTGTGCCACCGCAGTCTTATAAATGATATATGATTGAAATAAACAGTGTTATAAACTAAGCAACGACTTCAATATTTTGTCGTTCTATTGGCTAGCATATTTTATTAATGCACATATTGTTGAAGCTGATTGGTTTTTCAATTAGAACAACCTGTTCTGAACATACCTAACCCTCTAGCGTTCTCAATATTATTATCTTGTGTTTTTAATATCCGTTCTATATACTATGGATGACATTTTTAATATCCGTTCTATATACTATGGATGACAGCTTGATTTAAAGAACTCTAAATAAACAAGTGTTGCAGGGCAGCGCAGTCCCTGCCGGGCTGGGGTTGGCTTTTACTGGAAAAGATAAATGGCAAAACCTGTTGTAAAAAATGGTTTGTTTTAGAATGTCTTTTACCCAGTTATTATTAGGATATTGTGTAAAATGTTATGCACTTGAGAACCTGCCTGTAGAAAACATCAACAGTCTGTGCTTAACCAATAGTCAATTTTTGGAATGTCTTAAACTAATTCAAAATATCCTCCAGCCTTTTGTGCAACACGAGCCCATTTGTTATAAGCTTCTTGGACAAGTAAGGAATTTTGCACTGGAAATGCCTTAATAATGAGTGCAAAGTGAGGAATCACAAATTGGACAAGTAAGGAATTTTGCACTCGAAATGCATTAATAATGAGTGCAAAGTAAGGAGGAATCACAAAAGCATAATCTTCAGAAAGATTTGCCCCTGATCATTTACTTTCCCTGCCCTTCCTCCCTGTGTTGATTGGCTTTCCGCTGATCATTTACTTTCCGTGCCCTTCCTCCCTGTGTTGATTGGCTTGCCGCTGATCATTTACTTTTCGTGCCCTTCCTCCCTGTGTTGATTGGCTGAGGATACAACTATTTTTATAGGGTCTACAAGCTCAAAAGGTATATCATCTTGCAATTCAGAAGACTTCCTTTCCAGAAATTTTACAATTTTGCCTTTCAGAAACCATACCCATTGCAAAAATTTTTGTTGATTTCCCATTCAGGAAATCACACCTTACTGATAAGACTTTTGATCACATATTTTGGTCTTTAATCCTGCTTCATCCGAAGGAATTATAGCTCACATAGTACAAAATATCACCTGAGGGGATTTTGGCACTCATCCTAATGGAAGGTCATTTATCTATCTCCATACCCTCTTTACAATATGGCATAGCATATTCAATTTCTGAAGGTTTCTTAAAATATGTTTTTCTAGAAGACAAACTCCATCGATAACCACTCAAGTTTTGTGCTGAAAACAACTCCATGAAAACGTGGGAAGAGAAAAAAAACTTTGAAATTTGCAATGACAAAAGATTTCCATATGGTGCCTTCATAGTTCAAAATCTAATACTTATCAAAATTGGATAAATACTTATGGCTTATCCTTCCTTATGATCTAGTTATCAACACTGGCAATTTGTTAGAGGCAATTCTACCTTCTATATAGAAACTCATAATTTTGATATTCATGTGGTCAAGTCCAGGAAACACAAATTATCAAGTTTATCAGTTTTATATTGATACAGTTGATGACAAACAAAGACAAATCCAGACTATTCAATGCCGTCTTTTACACTTAGGATTCGATGCAGAGATTGGTCCTGCACCAGAGCTGATTGAGGAAAGTCATCCCTGCTTTTTCAGAAAATTTATACATGAATATCACATTAAATATTACATGTCTCACAAGCTGGAGGGAAAGACATCATTCTATGAATACGCAGGTGTTTGAAATGTACTTTTCTGTTAGGAACTGCATCAGCTGGAAGCTGACGGATCCAGCTAGTCAAGGGAGCTAGAAAAATTGATTTCTGGTTTGTGAGGTTCTTTGTTGTTTATAAAGACTGCTTCACTGATAATGAAATTATAGCAATTGCAATGATTTTGAATTCAGCGTAGCTGGCAATAGACCTTTTTATTGTTGTATTTGACTATTTGCAGTTATCAATAACAATACAATACTATATTTCACCATTTGCAGTATAGATCCCCACTTACTTCTCTGCATGGATAAAATATAATGGTTTAGAATAATAACAATGATAATGTATAGATGTGGACCAAGATTGTGCTCCTAGAAAAAGGATTTGTTGAGCTGGTGTGTTGAGATGCCTAATGGCATGTAAGAATGTTCTTCCTGCTTAGCAAACTTATTGCCTGCACCAAACTCAGTTATCAAGAAATTCGTTGAACTAAATCGATATGCTCTTGAGTGGGGTGCTACTCCTATTGATCAAAGGGTAGGGGTGGCCAGCAGTCCCTACGTACTTGGATAATCACCGGTACATGGGGTGATTCCCCGATGAAAGGGTCGATTTTTTTGTGCCACCCTCTATAGAGGGTGGGAGGGGGGGCATAATAAGGAAAATATATAGAGGGTGGGAGGGGTGGCCATAATAAGGAAAATATATAATATATTTTCCTTATTATGCCCCCCCTACCACCCTCCCCCTCCCACCCTCGGGGGCATAATAAGGAAAATATATAATATATTTTCCTTATTATGCCCCCCCAATATATTTTCCTTATTATGCCCCCCCTCCCACGCTCCCCCTCCCACCCTCGGGGGCATAATAAGGAAAATATATAATATATTTTCCTTATTATTCCCGCCCCTCCCACCCTCTATAGTCAAACTTATTATAGTCACTACCCACATCGAACAAAATTGTGCACATTTAACACTAAATTTTTATAGACTAAATAGTTTAGGGTTTTATGCATGGTGAATGGTATGTTCAATGAAAAGGCTATTTTTTATGCTTTCCAAGCCCTGTATAGCAAACACCTTATATTTCTTCATATGTAATCAGCTGAAAGTTAAAAATAGAAGACATTATTCATTTGCCAAAAAACAAAAACATCCTCTTGAAAAGACGGATGTGTTTCATATTGTGAATCCAAAGCCTTGCAAGGGCATGATATATTTCATACTTAATTCATAAACATCACATATTTTCACACCTTTTAAGATTTAAGATGTTTGTGACTGTTATGATTACATAAGAACTAATAAATACAAAGTAAACAGGCCAATGAAATCAAATTCAAGTGCACTAGCACCCAAATAACAAACCATAATTATATTCATTTCAGCTAAGCACCATGATGAAAATAAGGCTGGAAGAAACAAGATATCTAACAATTAAGAAACCCCTCTTGTGAGAAAAAGAATATGATTACATAAGAACTAATAAATACAAAGTAAACAGGTCAATGAAATCAAATTCAAATTCAAGTGCACTAGCACCGAAATAACAAACCATAATTATATTCATTTCAGCTAAGCACCATGATGAAAATAAGGCTGGAAGAAACAGGATATCTAACAATTCAGAAACCCCTCTTGTGAGAAAAAGAATCCACCTGATGTTCATATTTCTTGTACAGAAGAACTAGAACAGTATGTGTGAGAACAAGCACTGAATAAATGATAAGAGAATCAACTTAGGCAAGTTAGTAGTTAAAATTTTTGTTATATATATGTTTCAAAGCATTTAAATAACAACAGTAACATAAGTAGTCTGAGCAATATAGGCAATAGCCAGGAAACCAACTTCCAATAATAGAGAGAAACCAAAGACCTGCAACTACCTGTTGAGTTCAAGGATAAAAATCGTAATTTTCTTAAACTCTTTGTTTCTGATCAATTTTGAATTATTCGCCCATCTGATGCAATCTTGTGTAAAACAACAAAATATCCATTGACTTCAACTCAAGGTTGACAAGCAACATTGTGAATTGCAACCTCTGAAATTGCAATTTATGGAATATGTGGTGCATTTGTGCAGAAAATAAAGTGTCCTATTGTAGTAAGTTGTAGTAAGTTTTCCACTAGAGACTCTACACCAAAATATACACCTAAATATCTACTCAAGAGCCATGTTAACAATATTTGAGATACAAGGGATTTCACTACTTACAAAATGTGTTCTTGAATATTTAGTTATTGCTAAGACAACTTGATAAGAAATGAGAGGATTCTTATATTTTCAAGATCTCAAACATTGATGTCTAGTCATACATAAGGATTTTAAACCATTAATGTCCAGTTATACATAATATTTTTAAACCATTGATGTCCAACAATACATAAGAGTTTTAAACCATTTTCAGGCCTAATGAAATGTAAAATATTATTCATGGAAGAATATAAACAAAAAAACTCCTTTTATCTTTGTTAATGACAAAAATTATCTTGATAAGAGAGGAAAGGATGGAATGCACAATATTTATTATCTAAAAAAACATATTTGTCTAGATATTAGAATATGTAAAACATAGGATGGTGGATGGGATATGATCTATTGTGTTGGTGGAATAGATGAGGCATCATACTTTTCTTGCTATTATTCTGGCACTAAAATTCCACCAGCTCATTGTCCAGATAAATCAACATAGGAGGATGAATATACACATTGTGCATGGAATAATTCAAAAATAAGTTAAGGAAATCTCTATTTCATTATTGGTGATAGCTTCTGAGCCATATTGGAACTTGATTGGAACTTGTGATGCAGAGGAAAATGTGAATAACATCTTGTAATAATCTTGTAGTTTGTCATAGTTTTTGCACATAAGTTTCAAAACTATATGCATATTTTGATTAGGTAAAACAAATAAAAACAAATCAGAGTGTTTGGACTCTTGTGAACGCATGAGATGGCAACCTGTAAAGTCAATGGCAAGTTACTATCATTCTAGAAAGACAAGCTGCAAGAGAAGGAGGAGCTAGAAGAATACTGAAGAACTTGTTTTATAATTATTTTTTTTGGTTCAGCCGATATGCAGAATGACATTGTACTTGTTTAATGTAAATTTGATATGCACGCGAAAGTCACTTAGCATGTAAATAGTATTTGCCTTTTTCTGTAGGTACATTTCATATGGAAATTCCTTGAAGCCAGGGAGCACATCTTGTAATATAGGTTGCATAATTGTACAATATACAATAGTATTGTTGAGGGTTCGGATAATAACATTGAGAAAATTTTTGTATATGTAACTACATTTCTGACTGCAACGCATACAGTCAATTGTGCCATCATTTATAAATGCAGAGGCAGAAGAAGGAGAATTACGTCTAGCACATACAGGTTCAAATGGGGTCGAGTATGCATTTTCCACTGATAGTACACCCTAAACCTACACACATAAGAAAATTAGTTAATATATCAAAGAATATAATATATATGTGTACAAAAAGAAATGTGCATGAAAATGTTTAATGCAAATTTTATTTGGAAATTATAGATGGAATTGTATATGCATATGTACAACACCCTAAACCTACACACATAAGAAAATTAGTTAATATATCAAAGAATATAATATATATGTGTACAAAAAGAAATGTGCATGAAAATGTTTAATGCAAATTTTATTTGGAAATTGTGGATGGAATTGTATATGCATATGTACAACAAAGGTGGAGGTAGTTAGTTTCTTGAGATCTTGTACTATGTTTGTTTTCAATTATGTTACAAATGTTGCGTGGGTTGTGTGAAAGATCCTTTCTTTCACATCTCTTTTCTTTGTTATATTTTTGAAGAGTATTATTGAAAATTGCCCTTTCTGCAATTGTTGTTCCATTGAATAAAACAAATGTGCATATGTGTCGAACAGTTGTAACTGTAACATGTAACAATTTAATAGTTGTGTAATATGATTAAGATATATCAGCATGCGAAAGAAAAGGACAAAATTGGGTACCATGAACGGTATTGTTGCCTTGTCATTGTCTGAATTGCCATCTTTTATATGGAGAATGTGTTGTGAGCCAACGTTTTTTGCTACTATGACAGCTGCACCAATGGTTGATCTATATGGATATTGGTGGCCACCCACCTTTTCCAACTAGCTCAAAACAATTTTCTGACAATTTTGGCAATTTACTATTTTTAGTAGTTTTAACTTCCGGGGCCATTTTGAGGGATTGAATGAAGGTTTTTTGGGATCGAGCTCCTCAATGATATCCAAAGGCATGATTGAGCCCCCAAAATGAATCTCCTTGATGATACCTTTCCAACGTGCTATCACATTCCTAAAACGAAGATCGTATGCAAAAGTTATGACCCCAAGAAGTTGATGTACTAACTTACCCAAACGGGGCCCACATGACTTTTGGCGCTTCATCTCCTAGGGTTAGGTTTTTGTATGTATAGGGTTTTGGGCATTCTTTATTATTGTAAAAATACCTTCAGAGCCTCATTATATCTATCTTCTTGCAAATGCGCACTGCCGTCACATCTCTTCTCAGAGATAAGCCACCACCATTCCAACAAGCTTGTTTCCACTACATTTTACAGTTTCAACTTATTTCATTATTGAATAGAAAACCAGTTTTACTATATCTCTATTATTTTTTGTTAAGAACCTGTTAATAATCTGTATTCATTTCGTTCTCCTCATAAAATCCGGATCAATGGTATCAGAGTGGTCTACTCCTTGTCCTCTTAATGCATGTCCCCAACGAGGTCGAAGTACAAAGAGTTGGGTCTTGAGCTTGTTTCTCTTGAGGAAAAAAGATCTCACATGCCCAAGCGACCTCCCATGGCATGAGAAAAGAAATATGATGGGATAGGAGATCCTTTCAAACTGTTGACTAAGGAATCCCTCATGGAATAGAGGAATGAGATGATGGATAGTTTCGGGAAAATCCTTTGGCGACTACCAACAGGTGATGCATCTTCTTTGAACGGAGGCATCGCCCCCTTCAAGGTACAAATAAACTTCGATATTCCTATATTTGAAGGTCATATAGATGCATATGCCATAGACAAGTGGTTGAATCTACTAGAAGGGTATTTTTATATCCATAACTTTTCGAATAGAGAAAAGATTACTTTTGTTCTCCTCAAATCCATTCCCCATGTCAAAGATCAGTGGAATCTTTCTGTGAGAAAAAGGAAACAGAGGAAACATCATTATTTTCAGTCACGACCACCTCAAAATCCTTCAGGGATTCTATTAAGGAACAATACTACCATGTTGGAAGCTATGACGACCTGTATACCAAATGGACCATATTGCGGAAAGAAAGAGACCAAGCAGTGCCAGATTTCATAAATTTCTTCGATACCTTGCACACCAAATTGGGTATCAAAGAGTCAGAGTGACATATGGTGCTCTAAGTATCGTAGTTCTCTGCATAGACACATCCAAACTAAAATGGAATTTCTGGACATCTCATCCTTGGGCATGGCCTACCGATATGCTGTCAAAATTGAGTAGAATCTCAAACAAAAGACGGGGCAATTTGGGCCTGGGAACCCCTCACAAAAAAATCTAGGAAAGGGTGGCCCCAACCCACCAAACAAAGGACAGAGAAAAGATGGACAGTATCGAGACAACTAGTCGAAGCCGCAAGCAAAGAAGGACACCGGAAAGACAAAGAAAGATACTGGGAAGTGGTGCGACTTCCATAAGAGCCCTTGGCATAACATTGCTAACTGACACTCAAAGAAGTCGTTGGTGGCTGAAGTGAAAGCCTCTGAATGAGATGCAGATTTTGACTCTGAGCCAGAACCAGAAAAGGGAAGATGAATCATTGATGTGGAACCTAGTACCACCGTTTCTACCACCAAGCTCTAGCCTGGTGAACCAGACGAGCCATAAGAAGGAGAGCACCTCTTCCATTCATAGATGTGGGTAAAAGGAACCCCACTACACTTCATCGTTGATAGTGGTAGCCATAAGAACCTCATCTCAGCAGAGGTCATCAAGCGGCTAGCCCTGCCAACAACATCACACCCACAACTGTACACCATTGGATGGCTCCGCCAAGAAAGCGATCTCCGCGTCAGCCAACAGTGACAACTTTCGTATGAAATCAAGCCCTTCAAAGATGAGGTATTGTGTGATGTTGCTCCTCTCGAAGTTTGTGATGTTCTTTTGGGCCAACCTTATTTATGGAAACATCATGCTGCATATGAGTCTAGGCCTCATAGTGTTATTGTTACTTTGAATAGGAAATTGTACAGGATACCCGAGGTAATCCCACCTAGTGTTATTTCATTGATCTCTCCTAAGCAATGCAGGAAGTTCATCTCTCAGACGGGGAAATTTGTCTTCTTTGTGATTCACTATCAGAATAAGAGAAATATCACAGCCACATCCAAGGTCTCTGCGGCCGAATTCTCCACACAACAGAAGCAAGTAGATAAGGTCGTGGAAGAATACTCAGATATATTCTCCTCACCTACAGGGGTACCTCTACACTCCCAGGTCAAGCACCCCATCGATGTGACCCCCGACGCACTGCTGCCCAATGGGCCAATCTATCGTCGCTCTTTGTTAGAGAATGAGGAGATCAAGTGACAGATCCAAGAACTGCTCCACAAGGGGCACATCTGCCCTAGCTCATCACCTTACGGGAGCCCAATCGTGCTGGTACAGAAGAAGGATGGAACTTGGAGACACTATATTGATTATCAGGCTATGAATAAAATCACAGTCAGAAACTAGTACCCGATTCCCTGATTCGATGGCCTCCTTGATCAACTCACGGGGGACAAATACTTCAGTAAGATTGATCTAAAGTCTAGCTACCACTAGGTCTCGATAGAACAAACAGATGTATGGAAGACTGCCTTCAAGTCAAAGGAAGGCCTTTTTG
>SNQJ01S0025733.1:49920-78190 GCA_010110895.2 Picea sitchensis
ATGGAAGACTGCCTTCAAGTCAAAGGAAGGCCTTTTTGAATGGTTGGTCATGCCCTTTGGTTTGACAAATTCTCCAACCACTTTCATGAGGATGATGGACGATATCCTGTGACCATTCACCAATACTTTTGCAGTGGTGTATCTCGATGAAATTCTAATTTACAGCAAGACTTGGGTCAAACACTTGCAACATATTCAATAGGTCCTGCACACCTTGCAACAACACAAGCTATATGCCAACTTGGAAAAATTCTCCTTCGGCATGGATAGGGTCCATTACCTGGGTTACATCATTGATCAGCATGGCGTACATGTGGATCCATCCAAGATCCAAGTCATCCGTGACTAGCCAGCCCCAACAACACTCACTGAGCTTCGAAGCTTCTTGGGCCTTGCCAATTTCTACCACAGGTTCATGTTGGGTTTCTCCCATATTGCATGGGCCCTTAGCCAAATAAACAGGGGTGGTCATAAGAAAAAATTTGCGTGGGGCCGATCCCAACAACAAGCATTCGATGATTTGGAGCAGCGCTTGTGCTCAGCCCCAGTACTTTCACTACCAGACCTACATCATCACTTTGAGATCAAGACAGATGCTTCATACTATGTTGTGGGCGTCGTTCTCACTCAACACGGCCACCTCGTGGCCTATCATAGTGAGACATTGTCAGATACTATCCGTAAGTACCCTACTTACGACAAAGAAATGTACTCCATTCTACAGGCATGCCGCCAGTGGAGACATTACATTTTTGTGAAGGAGACAGTCATCCACACTGATCATAAGCCACTACAGTTCATGTAGACACAGGGGAAATTACAGAATGATCGCCATCAAAATTGGTCCACATACTTGCAGCAATTCCACCTCAACAACAAGTATAAAATAGGAAGCACCAATCGCGTTGACGATTGCCTCAGTAGACCGCCAATCAAGACACTCACCACGGTGCTAGACTCTTGCAGCCATGAGACATCTGGATGGCCCCAACTCTATGAAACAGACATTGACTTCGCCACCACCTACCAAATTTTGGGTGCAAACATAGTTGTCGATAATTCCCATCTTCGGGATGGGCTGTTGTGTCGTCTGGGCCATATCTGTGTTCCATCAAGTGAGTGAGTGAATATGATATGGGAATCCCACTACAGTCGAGTGGCAGGACACTTCGTCATCGAAAATACAGTGGTGATGGTAAAAAAACATTTCTACTGGCCGAAACTTCGACAAGAGGTCAACAAGTATATCAGGTCCTGCACTGCCTATGTTATTGCCAAACCGACCACTAAGAAAAAGGGCCTATACACCCCTCTTCCTACTCCTGACAGGCCATGGGAATCCGTCTCAATGGACTACATGTCAGGCCTCCCATCCACCAAGCGGGAAATGACTCTGTTTTTGTGGTTGTTGATCACTTTTCTACGATGGTGATTCTGGTTGCCTGTAAGAAGAGGATCATAGAAGAAGCCACTGCCAAGCTCTTCTTTGTACGAGTCTGGGTACATTTTGGAATCCCACAAACCATTTTCTCATATCGGGATAGTGGATTTCTCAGCACATTCTGGTCGAGCCTCTGGTCACTATTGGACACCAAGCTCACCAAATCCACGACCTTCCACCCCCAGACAGATGGCCAAACCGAGGTTGTAAATCGAATGATTGTGCATATCATTTGCATGTATAATTCAAAGCACCCTCGCACATGGGATGAGAGTCTTCCCTATGTCCATCATAGCTACAACCAAGCTCTGCATAGCTCAACCAACCACAACCCCTTTCAAGTGGGGTTGGGATTCCAACCATTGGGTCCCATAGATGTTTCACTTTCCCTTGCGGTCACCTCGACTGAATCATCTCCTGCTCCAACTGAAGTTTACAAAGCCACCCGGTTCATTGAGCAGATCCAGTACATCTTCCAATAGGTTCAGGATATCCTACATAAGTCCAATGACAAGTAAAAACAATTCCATGATCAACATCAGGTGCCACATAAGTTTCAGGTGGGAGACAAAGTTTGGTTGCACTTGCAGAAAAAACACCTTACATAACCCCATCGGAAGCTACGACCATTCCATTATGGGCCGTACAATATCACCAAGGTCATGGTGGATAATTCTTTTGAGCTCAAAATTTTTCCTTTCCTTGGTCTACACCCAATGTTTAATGTGGATCTCCTTCGCCCTTATTTCCCACCATTATTGGACACCTCAGAAGTAGCATAACAACTGACACCAAGATAGCTCAACCCAGACTGCATAGAACATGCATCCAATGATTAGATTGTGGACAAATAGATCAATGGCACTCGACAACAAAGGATCCAACTTTATCGAGTCATCAAAGCAGGGTAGCTCCTTCACCAAGGCAAGTGGCTCACCCGGGGCCAAATTCACGAGAAATTTCTTCATCTGATGGGGGAAATTAATGAAATGGATACCATTGCCTCCTAAGGAGGGATTCTTGATCCATACGGATATCGGTGGCCACCCACCTTTTCCAACTGGCTCAAAACAATTTTTTGACAATTTTGGCAATTTACTATTTTTAGCAGTTTTAACTTTCACGGCCATTTTGAGGGCCTAAATGAAGGTTTTTTAGGATCGAGATCCTCAATTATATCTAAAAGCATGAATGAGCCCCCAAAATGAATATCCTCGACGATACCTTTCCAACGGGCTATCACACGCCTAAAACGGAGATCGTATGCACAAGTTACGACCCCAGGAAGTTGATGTACTAAGTTACCCAAACAGGGCCCACATGACTTTTGGTGTTTCATCTCCTAGGGTTAGGTTTTTGGATGTATAGGGTTTTTGGCATTCTTTCTTATTGTAAAAAGTCCTTCAGAGCCTCATTGTAACCGTCTTCTTGCGAATGTGCGCTGCCATCACATCTCTTCTCAGAAATAAGCCGCCACCATTCCAGCAAGCTTGTTTCCACTACATTTTACAGTTTCGGTTTATTTCGTTATTGAATAAAAAACCAGTTTTAGTGTCTCTCTGTTATTTTGTGTTAAAAACCTATTAATAATATGTCTTCATTTCGTTCTTCTCATAAAATCCGGATCAATGGTTGTGATGGGGTAAATGTCTTTGCTCTCTGCAAATCGACTAATCATTGTGTCCGGTAAGAAATGATATTCTGATCAAATTGCGGCCACCTTTTCGACAATGCTTGTTTCATTAAGTGATATGATCCAATCAAAATCACCACATTCATATATTTTTTTTGGTAATATATTAAAATTTGTAATGGATATCCCATTACCGGGCAAGATATTTTCTGCGTGTTTTTGGACAAATTGTGTAGGGATAGTCAATGTCATTGTCATCATGGCTTCGTTGTCTGTCATGTCAGCACACACAATGCATCTAGTTTTGTTTTCCTTGTCTAAGTAGGTGTTGTAAATGACCATTATGTCTCCGACAAACAATTGTCCAGTTCGGCGGTTGTTCAAGTCTTCTATCGATAGTATACTTGGTGGTGTAACTCTGGGCCTGGTGATGGTGTTTGAATAGAAAAAGTAATGTGAAGGGAACTTTGTATCACTATTTATTTTTTTATTTTTTTCCAAGGATGTACAAGTAGATGCATAATTTGGATGAATTATGTTGGTTATAGATTTGTAACCATACCTCTCAATCTGGGGAGGGTGCACTATGAGAGGTGCCTCACTTGTACTCGTCGATACTTCTTGCAAACTGAAAAGCAAGTGTTGTAGATGACATCAACATATTTTTTTTCACATAGATCAATAAATGATTGAGGATATTTTTTTTGTAAACATAGTAGGAGCATGAAATATGAATATTTACCTTTGGGCTTGTCATTCTGCTGACTTCTGTGACAATTGACTACTCATGCTTGTGTCGCTTGTCCAACTTTTTATGATGAACATGAGAACATATATGGAATGTAACGTGACAACAACTAAGTAAGCATGTGAATTGTATGTTGTTAATAATCATTATGGATGTACGTTAATCATATGCATTGTTTTTTCTTTAGTATCCCTATTGGTGTACCTTTTGGTATATTGTAATTCAACTTCCTCTACTATGGCACATACGAATTCATCCTCTTCTACAATTAGTCTATTTATTTCAATGTAGCAATGAAAAAAGTACAGTGGAGTTGAAGATAAGTTGGTATGTAGCAAGATATGTAGTAGCTTCATATAATAAATGAGGTACAACGTAGTAGAATAAAAAATCCGTACAGTAAATGAGACATAAAGCAATGGAGTAGAAAATAAGGGTAGAAACATGCACCTTTGTAGGTCTTCTTCTAGATTGTTGGTTAATAATTCTTCTTGTTGTCTAGTTATTTTGTTTCTTTCAATGTAGAGGTGCAAAAAATACAATCAACATGAAGGTAAGTTTGTATGTAAGAATATATGTAGAGACATAGTAAATGAGATACAAAGCAATGGACTAGAAAATAAGGATAGAAGCATGCACCTTTGTATGTGTTCTTCTACATTTATGGTTAAGGCTTCTTCCTCCTGTCCAGTTAATCTGTTTGTTTCAATGTGGGAATGCACAAAATACAATGGACATGAAGTTCAGTTAGTATGTAGGGAAAACAAGGAATATGTACATAAAACAAATGATATTCACAAGAATAGAGTAAAAGATAGAGTTAGAAGCATGTACCTTTTTTTATCTTGATCCATGTTTGTGGTTATGTTGAGTTTTTTCTATCCAAAATCTATTACAAACCAAAAAACATTAAGAAATTGGATGGCGGCATTTGAATGATTTTGTTATGTGCAACAAAGTATCTATATATGCTTTGGGACATCGAAATGTGGATTTGTAATATGGATTGTTTGGTTTTGTGCAACGAAGTATCCATATATGCTTGGATACATGGAAATGTGATTTTGTAATTTGGTTGATGTATATTTCATAATTCAAGTACAAGAAAATTTGTATCGTGGTCAGACCAATATGTGTCTAAGATAAAGACTTTGTATTGTGTAATAGGCACATTTGACCATACATGGTCAATAAGTGGGTTTTGTACATGGTTTATCTTATCCAAAAGAAAGCGGAGATTGTAAATGCACATGTAGTTTCCCAATTTTTTTGTTATGGAATTACTTTGTAGCATGTCAACATTGTCTCCTAGAATGATAATGGTTTCGTTCTGATTTAAATGGTGTAATGTTTTTGAAAGAATAGTCACTATGTTGGTAAATGTTGCATGCAGAGTGGCATAGAGATTCAATATTGCAATTTGTAATTCATGAAAAATTACTTTTTCTAGTAGCATCTCTACATTTTTTTCTTCGAAATGCATATGATCCAAAATTGCTATATGTTTTTTCACTAATATCATCACTCCATGTGTAATGTAACTTGATATGCAATTGAAATTTGGACATTTCTTGTTTTGCATGCATAATGTCATCTATGTTTCTTGTAAGAACAAAATATCAAATTGCATTGTGTCATAGTCATTGAGTATATCATTCATATGTGCATTTAGGCTGGGTGTGTTAAGTGAGAGAATCAATATAGAGGAGTTTTCTTGTATGGATCAATAATCATATTCTAGATGCCATTTTGCAGTAGTTCGAAGGCATTGCATCTCAATATCGACTTTTTGTTTGACCTTAAAGTTATCTTTTGTAAGAGCTCTTAGCAAATACAAGGACTCTATGTTTATGAAATGAGAAAGAGCTGTGTATACAAGTCCATGTATTCGTATTCCAACAGGGTCGAAGGAAACACAATCATGTGTTAGGCCTTGTGATATGTGAATTGTACGTGCACATGCAAGTTGAATTGGAAATTGTTTTTGAATCTTTACCTGACCTGTCTTTGTTGATGTTGATATTGGTTTTGATATTCACAATATAGGTGTCCAATCGTGTGAAGTGTTTGAATTATATAGATATGATAACTTGTTGGTTTGTTGGTGCCCAATATGTGGGTCATGGCAGTTAAACCATAGGACATAAACTTCATCTTTGGTGGTATATGATTTGAGTATCCCATCTGCACCATTGACCAGGCCATGTTGTGAGCCATAGTTGGAAGCATATATTTCAACTAGCATGCCTAATTTCAGGACAAGTTGCAAAGGAAAAATAGTTGTATGTTGATGACATGGTACATTGTCGATATTGTCTTCTACTAGGTCAACTGCATTGATGATGATTTGATCACCAGGCATCAACGATAGCATGTACTTTTTATGCATTTTGACATCCTTGTTTTTGTAGAATAGGTAAGGGAAGGTTGGGTTTGTCGATGCTAGTCACATGCACCTTTAATTGATATATGCTAATTCATCACGTGTTTGCTTTTTTGTTCACATTCTATTTAGAATTGCAATAACGTATTCATCTTCCTGATACATTGTAGTATGTAGTTCGAAGAATTTTATGTTGTCTTTCCAAAAGTCATGTGTCGTTGTTTGCATTTTGATCATAGGTTGTTCAAATATCAGAGAATCTTGTATGGGTTGTGCTTGGTAAAAATCCCCACAGAATAACATATCGATGTTGCCAAACTACTTGGTTTCGACATGTTTGATGTTTCTTAGACAATTGTCAATGGAATATAAGAAGTGACTTCCAATCAAGGAGGCTTCATCTATGAAGACAAGTTGTAGTTTGCTATAAATATTTGACAAGGTATCTAGCATTTCTTTGCCAAGTGCAAGAAGTTGTGACTTGTTAAAAGGCATCAACAAGGCAAAGTGGACTGTCGTTCCACCTGCATTATATGCAACTTTTCCTATATATGCAAGTATTAGTCCCTTTGGTTTCAAAGGGTCACTCATAGTGTTTGAATCATAGATCTATATAAGTATTTGGAATAGTGCTTTCAATGTGAATGTCTTGCATGTTCCTGCTCCACCTGTAAGGAACAAGTTCACATGAGTGTGTATGTCTAAGCATTTCTTCATTGCAATATCCTTTAGAATTTCTTTTTGTTCTCGATTCAACAACTGTCTAATTCTGTAGTATTCTTTGTTTTCTACATAGAAAGGATGGTCTGTTACTTTAAACCCGAGATTGATACATTTTTCAGAAGCAGGTTCTCGAGGGAAAGGAAAATATGCTTGAAAATCATAGGCTTCACGGTGAGTTGTATTTTTTTTATGCTTTGTTGACATGTCATCAATATTGGCAGGGGTTTCTAGTTCATCAAGTGCACTTTCTAAATCACCCCATGTTGGGTTGATGTTGTACGTAAATCTAGCCTCATTGGCTTGTATTGTAGACTCATATAGAGTATATGCAGCTTCCCATGTAGTCAAGTTATGTTTTAATGTGTCTTCATTGTGATCGAATGGAACGTACAACAATAGTTTCTCTCTACAGAAGTTTTCATAGTCGATGTGTTTGTTGTATTTGACAAAGCGTATTACATTTGGTTTTTTTCTTTTTAATATCTGTGTACCATTTTTTTCGTAATGTGTTACAAATTTTGCAAGGCAGATATGCTTAATGGTAGATGGGCGTTGGACGTAGTAATCAATAATAGAGTGACATATCACATCCTCTGAATTATCAGGCTCTTTCTTTAGAAGGATTGGTTGTTTAAGCATGAAAGTGTGCATGTCACGCGGAGATGTGTTTATGAAGACACATTTTCTTGAACTACAGTTCAGAGGTAGGGAAAGTGCAATGATGGTTGCTTATTGAGCAGACATTTGTTGGATATTAAGTAATGTATTTCCAAGTGTACGTATCATTTGAATAGCATCAATCTGACCTTTTTCATGTTCTTTGCGTATTCTCCTAAATGTATTTGTCATAGATTTGTCAACCTTCATCATGTACGAGGTACAGTATAATGTTGCAGCATATGCATTCAGGACATACTGCACATCTGTACTTGCATTCCACATAATTGGCATGTCCTTGGAGAAACTATTGTTCCAAATGTGCGAAGGATTTCGTTTTAGGAAAAATGTTGGTTGCTTAAGTGTAGATTGTATAATTTGGATGTACTCATGTTCGGTTAGCTTTAGTTGCACTAAAAAATATTTAAATGTCATTAAGTCATTAAAGTCTCCTCGTTCTAGAAATGTGAACAAAGATTTTGATTTGTCAATCAGAATACTATCGTCCAAAGTAACTGGTTCGATAATTCTTGTCATTCTCATTGGTGGCATAGGGAAGTTGTATCTGCAATGTGTTTTTTTATGTTTTTTACAACTTCTTGTATGGTAATGTCCATGAACTTTGGCAAGTTATGGAACCAAATGATTTGTGTTGCATGTTACATACTTGTCCAGAAATTGCTCGATCTGTGTGTTGTTGTCATTTCCATATATCAATGCATCTTTTACCCATAATAGTGCGTGTTCGTGTTCACTGCCTCTATTTTGGAACTCATTTACAAAATAGTAGTTCGATATTCTCCCGAAGAATGTTTCGTCATGACATATCAATTTCCTCAAAGCATTCACTCTATGTCTGTAGTAACGAGTACATGTCATTGGGTCTTTTCTTATGAGGTAGTCAATGCCATCATTTTCCAATGTTTCAGTTTGTTTTTTCCTTTTTCTATTTCTATATAATGTAGACAACGTAGTGAACAATGGATTCCAACGATGCTCTGCACTTGTAAAAGTGACGAAAAATGTTGGAGGCCCCAATTGTTAGATCATTGCAAATACATTTTTCTTTTTTTGTTGCAGGTAGTCAGGGGAGATGCGAATGTTTTTGAAATCTATGTATCAAATATCAAATTTCAAGATTTTCTCCAGATTTGTTTTGTACTTGACATCTTTGGCCAATAGCTTTCTTCCTCGTAATTGACCTTTTCTTATTCACACCCATATGCTAGAGAGCACTTTCTCAATTATTATGCGCATTGTTTTGAAAAACAAATTTGTTGTGTGATAGGAGAAGTTGTCGCTTGAATGTAGCAATTCCCATTGGACTATTTTTTGGTAGCTGAATCATTATGTGATTTCACTGTCATGTGGGTATCCATAGAAAAATGTTGGGAAGTTCATTTCCTCTGTGAATTTATCCTTGAAAATCCCAAGTGGATGTTGTCCTTTAGGAGGTGCAATTTCAACGATCTTGTCTTGCAGGTCATGAATGCGTTGTGAATCAATGAATCCATGTATCAATGTTTCAATAGGTCTTTCATTCACTGATTCATCATCTGAATCGATTTCACTAGTAGTGGAAAAAGTCTGTGTAGAGTTTTCATTGCCTTGTTCAAGAACATGGTTCTCATTTATAATGTTGTTGTGTGCCTTGTATAGTGTTCTGGAACATAATTCTTTCAATGCTTTCATGACAATTTGCACACACACTCTACCTGTTTAGTATGCATTTTTGTACTCCAGACATCTTTTGAGCACTACAACAATTGTCATTGTTTCGTTATGAATTGTGTCACTTTTTGCACAATGTCTAGTTGGATAGGCACGTCAATAATTGAACCTGTTAAGCCCATTTGGGATCGTTTATATCCCTAGGGTTTGATTGAGCAAATGCAATTTGTAGAGACACAAGCCTCTCCTCAAGTTCTGTAAGTGTACTTACATCCGGTAATGGTGTGTTACATATTATTTGATAAGTGTTGCAAAATGTGGTTTTTTTCCATTTTGGAGTGACCTTTTGCATGAAAGACATATTTTGTTATTGGGGAATGTTATATCAGTTAGTGTCAAGATGATATATTCTGTTTTCAAATAGGGGTGAAACACTTAATGTTCTTTGCAAAATTAAATTCCTTGCAAATTGCACATGCAATGCCAAGGGTGTCTTCAATTTCTTTCATATAGATTTTCTTTGCATCTCTTTTTACTAGACGAGAACTCATAGCACTTGTTTGTTGTTTTTCAATGCTAGCATTACGCAATGTTTTATTTAATTTACAACACATGATTTTACCCCCTTATGTCAATATCACGAGCACTTTGGGATATGTAGTTTCATTTGTTTCTTTCACGTATGGTTTTTTTCAACATGTGGTAGGTCAGCTTATGGATGTCACTTGAAACTAGTTTCACTTGTGCACAAGGCATGTTGAAGATGAAAACGACATGTCTTAAGAGCACTGCTTCCTCACCATGTTGATGTTGAAAATCATGATGGTCTTTGTCAGCAAAGATTTGATTTTTTTTATTTTTTTTTTCAGTAGAAAGTGTGTAAATGCAATCGGCACAACTCTTTTCAGGTTGTGATATGTTAGTTTGTGTTTCTTGCCTGGGCTCGCTATCACATCGTGATGATCAGTCGTACATTTCAGTTGTTTAGAAGGAAGTGCACTAATGTATTCATGTCTTCCACGTATTACCTTTTTCAAATTGTAATAAGTTAGTTTACGTTTTTTTCTTAAGCTGTCTATGAGATCAATTATCTGGGATCAATTTTACTGTGCTAGATAGCATGCAACTCTTACGTAGAGTTGATGTGGTTTGGCTAGCAGGAGAAGTGAATCTTGAACTGCAATTATTTCTTATCAAAGTTGATAGTGGATGTGGTGTATTTGGTTTGAATGATATGATTTCAATTGTCTTAGAGTAGTTTGACTCGACAGAGTGGAAATGGACAGAACCATCTACAAGGGCTGACCAAACCTGGATATTTACTGTGAATATGATAGATGTCCACTGTAAACAAAATTTCCCACCTTCTATATTTCCTTCCTCATATGGCACTTCCATATGTATAAGATATTGTTTCTAACTTTCAAGTGTTGGCATACTTTGTATAAGATCATTTGGAAAGTGTTCATGCAAGCAGTTAACTGCATGTTGACTCCCACCTATAATTGCATTGCAAAATGATTGCACAATGTAAAGGCACAGCGAGTGGACTTCAAAGTCTGTTGAGACCAAGTAGCGAATTGCATTGAATAGACTATCTCCACAATTCAATGCATTGGTTGTTGCTAAGTCTAATCCATGGGAGTGCATGCTATGCATAATTAGTTTGCAATGTGATTGAAGGTCTTCAAAGTTGAGGGACAAGTAAATATTAGATCCTCCAAGACTGCACATTGATAATTGTTTGTAGAGCAATGGTTTGTAATGACCACTAAGAGGATTTGCATCATGGAACAAGATGCAATATGGATCTCTAGATGCAGTTTTGTTGAATAGTAGATGTCTTGTCTTTCTTGTTAATGACCAAATTCCAATTGATATATTTAGCCACTTAGCTAGCCATTGTATACAAAATGTATCTCCCCATATTCCTCTTTCATGTGGAGGTAGGATTGTAGATGCACATAAGCACATCTTGGAAAGATAAGTATCATAAATCCCATGCAAATTATAAAGAAAATTAGATGCCAATTCATATTCATATGACTCTAATACCTCAAGGTTTCCAATGTCTATGTAGGCCCAGAAATGATCTATCAGTCCATTGTGTAGCTCGGTTGAGGAATAACGGAAGTGCAATAGAACTTGAAATGCATCAAAGAGGCAATCTCCTGCAGTATATGAAAATGCATCTAATTTGAAAAGGCCATTGTTACGCAATACTTGGTCGATATTGTCATATACAGTGGAGTGTGCATCTATTTGATAGTACTCAACATCTATTATTGATTCCATCTTTGAAATTGTGATTTTCAAGATGTTTCTTACTTATGTGAAGATAATATGAAAATAGCACAAAAGATAAGTATAGGTTCATGAGTGCACACCTAGTTTGTTGTGTCTTCGTCAACCTTGTTGGCCTCAACTTGAGTACTCTGAAGTTGCTAGAGCATATGACAAAGAAGAAAAGCAGTAGCAAGTGTTTGATTATATAGAAAAGATAATCCAAATAAAAAAATATTATAAACCAGCATCTTATTATAAACCAGCATCTTGTTTAGTATAAAGAACGAAATATGTAAAAAGTACTAAATTTTCATTGTAAATTCAGAACAGAAAATCTGCATAGTCCATTCAAAGAATCTGTATAGTGCTAAGGATGACATTTCATCAAAGACTTTGTTTTGATGAATCATGACTTTTTGGTAGGTAACTAAAAAAGTACATCACTGTATATATTCCATAATTACATGAATGAAACTAAACCATTATATCAACAACGAATGTAAAACAATATCAATTCACAGTTGATCAAGTTTGAATTGGCTAAGTATGCAGGACTAAAGAGCATTTTCTAACAAATTTAAAACAATATTGTTGAGCTGAATTTAAAACAATACTGTTAAAACAATTTAAAAGAAAGTGATGTACTTTAACAATATCGTACCCAGTTAAAACAACCAACAGGTGAGGCACAATGGGACAAGTAAATCCATGGGAGTGCATGGTAAATCCTGATGATCCCAAGACTGGCCTTATGTTGTTAGTACATCTAATCCATGGGAGTGCATGCTATGCAAAATTCGTTGGTGGCGACTTTGCCCTCATTCTTCGATAGCGTAATTACGTATATAATAGAAGGCTATGCAAATCAGTCAAGCTGCACGTGTTAAGTAGCATTTTATTATGGCCACTACAGGTCAGTAACATCTGTTATTAAATGTACCAGGTAATATTGCTGAGTTGCTGCAAAAGTGAGGTTTATCAGTCCTACCTGCGAGTGGTTGCACTTTTCTTACATGGTTTCCTTCCATACACTACTTTTTATGGAATTTAGTTTGAGTTGTAAGCATTTAATTTGAAAAGTCAGCGTTAAGGTCATGGTGTATTGGAGACTGAAACAAGATAACATTGAATGAGAAGTGTCTACTTATCTACAATACACGGGCTGCAATCTCGTCATTGTGGATCCATAATTGAGGTCTATGTTATTATTAGAAAATTTATATGAGAGGCGATTCTTTTTTACATTTTCCAAATATGTTTAGGAAATTTGTAGGATGGGTCATATAGGCTATTCGCATCTTCCTTGTGCCTAAAAGTTGTACCTTCTTTTGCAGGTTTCAGGTTATGTTTTCTTTCCGTTGCCACTCTGGGAGATACAGGTTCTTATGTTTCTATTCGCAGATTTAGGTTGCTGAATTTTTTTTCAGGTTATGTGAAGGGGTTGAATTGGTTGACATCATGCCAATTTTAAACAATTGGTTGTTGCTTACTTATTATGTGGAGCTTGAAGATGGGGAACCTCTTTGTCTCATCAAATTCTCTTCCAGTGAAGGCAAGTAGGTGGGAACCTGCTGAGCATTCATTTCATGTTGTAGCTTTCTGTTTGCTGGGTTACAAGGAAGACACAGATGAACAAAATGATGATAAAAGTGAGGCTGGTGAGAAAGATAAGGGTTTTACAGCATCCTATGATTCCTATAGATTTAAAGGAAAGAAAGAGTATGTTGATGGAAAGGGAAAGCAAGACCAATATACCCTTCCACTCTTATTTTCAGCTTTGTACATACTTACTTGTTAAAATAAGGCATTTTTTCAAAAACTAAAATGATAATAGTTTATTATCAACCCCATCTGCTTTTCTTGTTTGATACATTATATAAAATCACTCTTTCTGATCAGTTCCTTGGCTCCCTTCTTTCAGCAATTTAGGAGAAGTATTTTTCAAAAAAAATAAAATGATAATAATCTATTATCAACCCCATCTGCTTTTCTTGTTTAATAGATTATATAAAATCACTCTTTCTGATAAGTTTCTTTAATCTCTCCTTTCACAAATTTAAAAGCATAACTCTGACTTCAAAAGTTGTCTTTGTTGTATATGAACCCTAATTAAATGAATTCATCAAATAATACTTGTGAGACATCAAATTTGTTAAGAATAAACAAATTTCAAACATTCATGATTAACACAACTTTCTCAGTAAACTTCCAAATATTTTCCAACAACTACCCCTTTTATTTACACTTCATCCTGTAGTATTCTTACAAAGTTGCAAAGTCATCCTATTGTTACAAAGACTAAACCAAAGATTGTTCAAATAGGGGCTTTTTACTCTTAGGAGGAAAAGCGAAGATTCACTCAGTTAAAGGAATTTAGAGACATCTTTGGATTTAATGCAAAGGTCACACAACATCATATTCCCTGGTGGAATCAGGTGATAAACATAAATCCAGAAGCCCTATACTAGAGGTTATAATTAATCGAGAGCTTATGCATTTCAACAACTTTTTCGAATTAATTCACGGACCCACCCGACTTGCTGTTTGGTGAATGGGATCTAAATAGGCTTCCAGGTAGTCTGTTATCTAAGCACAACACTCAAAGGCCTATTGCTCATCCGGCTTGTTCCTTCTCTCGATTAATAAGAGTGATCCTCGTTTCATAGGGACCAAAACATTGCATTCTCCAATCAATTTGTTTTTGTGGACAACTTAAATATTCAGTTGCTCCACATTCTTAAATCTAATGGCAAAACCCTAGTAGTGTTTGCAATTAGTATCAATGTGTAGTGATGGGTATCTTTGTATGGTAGATATGTATTGTCGCTTGTATCCTGGCCCACTAATGAAAGAAATATGTTACTATGGCTTGAGATTTACCCCTATCCAAACCTTCAGTGTGGAAATTTTTTTGGTCAGATACTTACATTGACAGTTTGGAATTGGTTAGGAAGAAAGCTAATTTGCCTTTGGATTGACTTCCGTGATGTAAATAGGATGCCCGTCAAGGATAACTTGCCACTTCTCGCCATAGATCTCATCTCGAGCAAGTAGACAGTTCAGACATGTTATGCTCATTGTATGGGCTCTCAAGGTCTAATTATACTTCTATTGGCCAGAAGAATATACACAAAATTATATTGAGGTGGAGGATAAATACAAAACTTCATTCAACGCAAAATGGAGAACCCTTGCTTGTACTAGATGTCCTTTCAGATTAATTAATAGTGGTATTCCCATTCAACAATGATGAACATTTCCTCCCAATATTCAATTGGGATCATGATCCTAATTTACTTCAATTTAATTATACTTCTATTGGCCAGAAGAATATATACAAAATTATATTCAGGTGGAGGATAAATACAAAACTACATTCAACGCAAAATGGAGAACCTTTGCTTGTACCAGATGTCCTTTCAGATTAATTAATAGTGGTACTCCCATTCAACAATGATGAACATTTCCTTCCAATATTCAATTGGGATCATGATCCTAATTTACTTCAATTATCTAATTGTTGATTCCAAACTTAAGGCTGCTAAGCCCGTACCGGAGCAACCTATGGAAGGGATTCTAGTAGCAAAGCAACTAGATTCATAAAAGCAACTAGTCAAGAAGAAAAAGTATTCAATTAAAGATAAGGAGTGCTCTATGGAGACAATGGCTAAATATCTCAAGTTGCCCATCTACTCGGATACTTCCTATTAGATAGGAATTGATAATGCACATACATATGGTGAACTATTCTTATTGATTAAGGATGGAAAAGGGTTGTCTACCATTTCAAAACTAAATGAAAGGGGAGGAAATTGATGGAGTATAGAACTTGAAAAAATCATACATCCATAGTCATGATGCAAGATCACCAATTATGCGATGTGTAGAAGTTATTAGATGGTTGATAGATAACATAGATGTAAGCACAAATCATATTTTCAATGAGCAGGGTAAATGCATAGACTCTTTTGCACCTACTGATCTAGAAGCATATTATTAGCTCTCAAATTGAATTGTGAAGCATCCTTGAAAAATGAATGGATGCAAGACTTTACTCATACCCATGAGTGTTATGATAGTCTTGTTGGGTGGTATGATGAAGGAAGGACATTCAAAGCTAGAAATACTAAAGCATTTCCTACTACTTCAATGGAATTTACATGTTTTATAATCAATTGATAAGTAAACTCTATAGAATTAGTAAATGTTATAAGGAAAGATAAACCCAGTACATTTGTTAATCCTCCAAAATCCTACATGTCATCATATCTTATAGAAGTAGTTTGTGCTTCTATTAGACTTAGGATGATGTTGAAGCATAAAGGAGAAGAAAAAAAGATGATGAAAGAAGGTGGAAAAAGAAATAGAATAGAGGAAATTTTGAAACAATGGATCAACATTTAATGGAAAAGGTGTTTGCCCCTCACATTTTTGCTAGTACTTTTGCTCCACGAATGGCCATTGCATGAGAATGCCATTTTCATACACCCACCGATGAAGTGGCCAACTTGGAAATGTTTATATTTGATAGAAAGAGAAATAAAGGTGTGATACAAACTCACAAGTGCAAAAATATTAATGTTGACAAGGAACTAGTGCTTACTATGGACGCTGTAGTACTTGATATTAAAATACATGCCTAAGGTTGACTAATTTTGCTATATTTTTCATGGTTGTTAACTTACAAATGTGAAATTATAATTGGTAATTCTAACATAGTTGGTTACTCAAATATCTCTCTCATAAATTCAATGAACTAGTTTATATTTTAATAGTTGAAATAATTGTTGATTTCATATTCACTTTTCGTTTTTGATTCGGTATGTATTTAGTTTGAGAACTACTTTTAGGATCGTTTATATTTTAACAATTCGATGCTAAATCCATTCATTGGTATCCAAGCCAACATGTTGGAAGAATTTGCTATACCCAATGGAGAGAAGGCTAATTGGCCATTAGTTTCGAGTAAACTCTGAAAACAAAAAAGTGTCTACATATATATTATAAAAACCAGAATAAGCATTTGATAATGAAAATAGAAACTCCCATCAAAGAACTTTGATCAAATCTGTGCATGTGAAATATTCAATCTCTTCTTTTTAACATTTAATAATTTACTACAGATATATTATAAAAACCAGAATTAGGAAAGCAGTTGATAGTGGGAGAAGAAACTCTCAGCAAAGAACTTTGATCAAATCTGTGCATGTGAAATATTCAGTCCATTCTTTTTAACATGTAATAATTTACTTCAGCCCTGCAGCCCAAAGGATTCGATCTGTTTATCAAGTATGTGCATGGTTGAAAAAAATATAATGTTGTTCTTGCCACAAATAAACTTTTAGGGTGTTGCTCCCATCCAGATTCAAAACCTCTAGGTTTGCACCCCATGGCCTAGCATGCCCAACAGGCTGTTTAATGTAGTTGGGAAGTGCAAGTCCTGGGACAATTTGACCAAATAAATATCTCACAGTTGTTACCGCTGATTAGCTTGAAAGGTGCTTTAATATCTACTTCATTGAGCAGGCTGTTTAATGTAGTTGGGAAGTGCAAGTCCTGGGACAATTTGACCAAATAAATATATCACAGTTGTTGCCACTGATTAACTTGAAGGGTGCTTTAATATCTACTTCATTGAAATATGTTGCCGCTGATTAGCTTGAAGGGTGCTTTAATATCTACGTCATTGTAATATTTCATATTGTAATACTCCATGTTGGTAATATTTCATGTTGGGCAGTATTTGTTGAATGAAAGTTTATTCAAACAAAATAAATAAATAAAATCCAATCATTCTAACATAGAAAACACTGAATAGTAGAAACTAAGGAAATGTGGCTGCCCAAATATCTTGATGAAAGGAATGGTTTTACGCAAACTTTAAGCAATAGCCAGATAAGAAAAAAGTTTATATTTTCAAATAATCATTATATTCCTTATCGAACATAGAATGGGGAAACAAATGCCTGAGAGATGTAAAGATGATTTGAACAAGCTTGGCCATGAAAGAAAAGGAAAGGGGGGAAACAAATGCCTGAGAGATGTAAAGATGATTTGAACAAGCTTGGCCAAGGAAAAGAAAGGAAAGGAAAAATTTAGGGCTCATCCTTGAAAAAACGAAAGATTAGAAGATAACTTCCCAGATTGACTAATTCCTGATTTAACACAGCACAAGGTATCCATCTTAGAATTAATAGATAAATCCGCTCCTTTGGAAAGACAGTTCCTGATTTAACATAGCAAAGGGTATCCATCTTAGATTTAATAGATAAATCTGCTCCTTTGGAAAGACAATGCTACTTATATTAAAATCATAAGATGAGAATAAACCCTTCGAGGCAGCTGACGCTAACTCTTTAAATTTTATTCGTATTTGCTTATGGCTTTAATGCACAAGATTTTGTTAATAATTGATTGTTTCATTTAAAGAAATGAAGTCTCAAACATGTGTTTCTCGATTAAAAGATAAGACTATGCTTAACCCCCTCTTAGGGTAAGCATCCCCATATAGCTTCCACGGCAGTCATTTCCCTATAGCTCCCTAGCTAATAACCCTGTAATATCTCCATAGATCTCAGAGCTAAATAGTCTAAATAAATATCATTTTATTCTAATAACGTCTAGTGGGAACTACTAATACCATATGGAACTGATAGATCTATAATTAGTATTATAACTCATATAGCTTCCACGACAGTCATTTCCCTATAGCTCCCTAGCTAATAACCCTGCAATATCTCCATAGATCTCAGAGCTAAATAGTCTAAATAAATATCATTTCATTCTAATAGCGTCTAGTGGGAACTACTAATAGCATATGGAACTGATAGAGCTATAATTAGTATTAGAACTAGAGAGATTGAACTACTGATCACTACGACAAGATCAAGGCAAGTTTGCCTTTGATACATTGTCTGCAAATGTAGGTTTAAATGATACTAAGCAACACATGGTTCTCAAATACCATAGTCTCTTAGACAAATACATCCAAACTATAATGGAGTTCGTGTTCATGGACATATATTGACTATGAGTGATTGATTATTATGTAGCCAAGATTAGAAAGTGAAATTTTGGCATAAGTCTAACAAAGAGTTTGGCATTAGGGAGAAGCAGCAGCAACAAAAATGGTAAACGAGGCTTTGTCACCCCTAACCAAGCGTAGAGAATTGAAACCAAACATTATAATAATCATTAAGAATTGAAGTTGAAGAAGGACAACAATGAATGGTGCAATTTTTTCAACAACAAATGGAAAAATAATAGTGTTTGTTATTCTAAATAGACGCTCATGGCTAAAATTGTATCCTAAGAGATCTAAACATGCTCCAAAGGGCTGTATCACAAAAAACAGACTTCTTTTGGGTTATGTGCCAGGTCTCCACTCCCAGGAATATGTAGTCTGTCAAAATCTCCAGGGACTTGATCGCAGTCCACAAAGTCGATGAGCCCTAGTACAGCTTAGCATACTTGATTCCCAAGTTTCGATCCCAGCCTAAAAGAAAGAAAGGAATGTGTGTAAGTGGCCTACTTATCTCCGTGTACCACGAAGCGGGCGGGGTCAACTACTAAATAAAGATGGAACTGTCTCTTATCCTCGAACAAGTGGATACGTGCCAAGCCAAGAGATAGATCGGTTCCACAGGGCATCTTTTTTCCTATTGACTTGGCCAGCTGTTGGAGAAATTAATTTCTCTACCAACCTACCACACCGACGCTTAGACTTCTTTCTAGAGAATTCTTTTCCACTGACACTTCAGATTGTTTCGGGAAAGCTCTGGATCCTCCAGATGATTCCATTTTCTCTATATAAACAAGCTATGTAACCATTTCACTTATTCAGAAATAAAAATCCGTTTCACTATACATTTTATACATTTTAGAGTGTTCCTTTGCTTATGCCCACTCATCGTGGTATTCGAGCTAGGGTAGCATTGAGTTGCCAGGAGGGAGAGCTGTACATTGAGTTGCATTGAGTTGCTAGGAGGGCATGCTCTGCATTGAGCTGCAATTCTGCATTCACAAAAGGAACGCGCAAAGTCATGGTAGAGAAACTAGCCACCGCTGCAAGGAAGTAAGCCGGAAAGTCATGGCAGAGAGACTAGCCGCCGCTAGAGGAGTTGAAGCTTCTACAAAAAATTTGTAAAGAGGCCAGGAGACTACGCAGAGAGGTGGAGAGCGCCTGAAGTCTGTCCGCTGCAGGAGAAACCTGTGCAAGAGAAGGCGCAGCTATCAAGAGGAAGGCTCCGATGAGTGAGGCCTGTCGCAAGGAGAGGAACCCATAAATTATTGCGATAAGGAGTTGCAAGTCGCGGATTAGTTGAGAAGAAGCAACCTCCATTATTTTTTTTCAAAACTGCGATTGTATCAGGACGCAATTAAGTGGAACCATGTTTTATTTTCCTCATAAAAGTGTTTTTAAATTGCCGAAATTTGAGATAGTGTGAAAATTCTGGGTTATTACATTCTTAATGGGAGCATAAAGCATAAAATGAGAAGTAATACTTTTGCATATAGCACTAGGGATAGAATATTGTTCTTACTTGATTAAAGATAAAAAAAAAAAAACAGGGAGGTGGGAAGGAAGAATATTTGTGCACAAGAAATCTAATTCCTGTGTGCTGAACTTTTTTGCTGAACTTTTTTTTGGAGGCTTTGATTTTTTTAAGAAATGGTATCAGGAATGTATCAACAATTTATAATTCCAACATTTTTTGAGAAAAATTATGATAATTCGGCATTTACAATGAAATTAGCATTTGAGTGATATGAGCTAACAGATATAGTAATGAATGGCTAGATGAATCCGTTTTGAGTGTTGATGAAAAGAAAAAGCTTGATGAAAATAGGCAAAAGAGTAAAAGGGCTTTGCAGATAATTGGACAAGCGTTGGACGATTCGGTTGTTGGAAGGATTAAACCAGCCACTACAGCCAAGCAAGCATGGGTTATTCTAGAGACAGCATATCAAGGCACTAGCAAGGTAAAAATTGCCAAACATCAAGCACTTAGAAGGGAATTTGAAAACTTGCAAATGAAAGATTTTGATTCAATAGATTAGTTTACATATCGTGTTACGGAGTTGGTTAATCAAATAAGGCAAAATGGTGACGAACTAGCACATCAGAAGGTTGTAGAAAAGGTTTTAAGAATTATGCCTAGAAAATTTGATGCAATAGTTGTGGTAATTGAAGAATCTAAATATTTGACTAAATATTCTATGGATGAGTTGGTTGGCTCCATGAAAAATTATGAATACAGGTTGAACAGGAATGAAAATACCTCATTGGAGCATGCATTCAAAACACAAATGACATTTGGCAGAGGCAGAGGAAGAGGAAATCTAGGATTCAGAGGAAGAGGAAGAGGAATAAATAATTTTCAAAGAGAAGAAAGAAAGACTCATGACCCTACAGGAAGAAGAAATCAAATTTTCATCTCAAGGGAAAGAAATCATAATCAGACATCACAAAGGTATGACAAATCAAAGACTCAATGTTATTATTGCAAGAAGTATGGTCACTTTGCAAATGAATGCCAAAAGAGACAAGCAGATATGAGAAAGCAGAATGCACATTTCTCTGAGAGTAGTTCTGAGACAATGTTTATTACATGTGATGTAGCTCAAGAAAATGCAAGTAACATTTTTTTTCTTGATAGTGGTTGTAGTAACCATATGAATGGAAATAAAGGTTTGTTTGAGGATTTGAATACATCAATTAAAGAAAAAAATAAATTGGGTAATGATAATATTGTAGAAGTCATGGGAAAAGGTGCAATCAATGTAATAACAAATAGAAGAAAGAAAACCATTCCTGATGTTTATTTTGTGCCTGGTTTGAAGCATAATCTCATAATTGTGGGACAGCTTACTCAAAAGGGTTATAGAGTTTCTTTTGAGAATAATGTATGCACTATATTTGATATTCCTCCTAGTAAAATGGTGATTGCAAAGATTAAAATGACAGACAATAGAATGTTCCCACTTCACATGAAAAGTGCAATGATGGAGAAGATTGGAGCAAGTTTCAAGGCATCAAGTCAAGATCAAGCATGGATATGGCACTTGATCTATGGCCATATAAACTTTAAAGGATTGTGTTTGTTGCAAAGAAATGAAATGGTAAGAGGCTTACCACCTATTCAAGAACCAATAAGTTCATGTGAAATTTGTATTTTGGGAAAGCAACATAGGAAAAGCTTTCCAAAAGAGAAGTCATATAGAGCTTGGGCACCTTTAGAAATTGTGCATACAGATTTATGCGGTCCAATGCAAACGCCGTCATTAGGGGGGAGCATATACTTTCTAACATTCATTGATGATTATAATAGAAAAACATGGGTTTATTTCCTTAAACACAAATTTGAAAGATTTAACAAGTTTAAGGAATTCAAGGCATTGGTTGAGAAACAAAGTGGTCTATCCATTAAGATATTGAGATCATATAGAGGAGGAGAATACAAGTCAAATGAGTTTTTGGAGTATTGCAGGTACCATGGAATAAAGAAGCAGTTCACTACAAGTTATACACCTCAACAGAATGGTGTTGTAGAACGAAAGAGTCGTATAATAATGGAGATGGCAAGAAGCATGTTGAAAGGAAAGAATCCATCTAATGAATATTGGGCTGAAGCAGTAGCTTGTGGAGTTTATATATTGAACAGGAGTCCAACAAAGATTGTGAGGGGCATGGTTCCTCAAAAAGAATGGAGTGGTAAGCATCATAGTGTTTATCATTTTAGAGTATTTGGTTACATTGCATATGCACATGTGCCTAAACAAACAAGGGGTAAATTGGATGATAAAAGTGAAAAATGGATTTTCATTAGTTATGATGAACAATCTAAGGCATATAAGTTGTTTAATCCTATAACCAAGAAAGTCATTATAAGTAGAGATTTTATATTCAAAGAGGAAGAGTCTTGGGATGGCAAGACAATTACAAGTACAAGAATACTATATGAAGAACAAGGAAAAAAAGGTCAAGGAGAACAATCAAATGAGCAAAGAGGAATACCATCAAGAATTCCACAAGAAGAAAACTCACAAAGGAAAGTTGATCAAGGAGAAAGATCAAGTCCACAAGTCTGTTAGGACTCAAATCCTACACTTGAATCATTAAGTCCAAGTTTAAGAGGTAAAAAGACTAGAAGCTTGCAAGAAATATATGATCAAGGAGATAGAATAGATTTGCAATCCAATTTTGCTCTATTTACTCAATATCCTATATACTTTGAAGATGCAATTAAGGAAGAACATTGGATTAATGCAATGAATGAAGAAATGGAGTCTATTAAGAAAAATGATGCATGGGATCTAGTTGATTCACCTAAGGAGAAAGAATGCATAGGTGCGAAATGGGTGTATAAAACTAAATATAAGGCAAATGGAGAAGTTGACAAACATAAGGAAAGATTAGTAGCTAAAGGATTTGCACAAGAATATGGATTTGATTACAATGAAACATTTGCACCCATAGAAAGACTTGACACAATTAGGATGGTACTAGCTATTGCAGCTCAACATAATTGGAAAGTTTATCAAATGGATGTCAAATCAGCCTTCTTGAATGGATATTTAGAAGAAGAAGTCTATGTGCAACAACCATCAGGGTATGACGTAAAAGGTCAAGAAGGCAAGGTTTATAGGTTGAAGAAGGCTCTTTATGGATTGAAGCAAGCACCAAGGGTTTGGTATAGCAGGATAGATTCATACATGATAAAAAATGAATTCATAAGAAGCACTAGTGAGCCTACACTATACACCAAAGTCAATGAACAAGGTTAGATCTTGATTGTTTGCCTATATGTTGATGATTTGATCTATACAGGTAATCTCTCTATTGATATGTTTAAATCAGCAATGAAGAAGGAATTTGAGATGACAGACTTGGGGTTAATGATCTATTTTCTCGGCATTGAAGTCATACAAAATGATAAAGGCATTTTCATATGTCAAAGTGAATATGCAAAAGATGTCTTAAAAAGATTTAGAATGATAAACTGCAATCCAGTTTCTACACCTGTGGCAGTTGGCACAAAACTAAGTAGAGAACAAAATGAGATGGATTTTGACTCAACCATATTCAGAAAATTGGTTGGAAGTTTGATTTATTTGACAATGACTAGGCCAGATATAATGTATGGAGTCAGTTTGATTTCTAGATTCATGGACACACCAAAGAATTTACATTGACAAGCAGGAAAAAGGTTATTAAAATACATTGCAGGGACTATGAATCATGGCATTCTGTATTCCACTTCAAATAATTTACAGTTGGTTGGAAACACAGATAGTGATTTTGCAGGAAACATTGATGACAAAAAGAGCACATCTGGATATACATTTCATATTGGAACAGGAGTTGTGGCATGGGCATCAAAGAAGCAACCAATAGTGACATTCTCATCAGCAAAAGCAACATGTCAAGCAATTTGGATGCGAAGAATATTGAAGGATCTAATGCATAATCAAGAGGAGCCTACTACAATCTATTGTGACAACAAGTCTACCATTGCACTATCAAAGAATCATGTTTTTCACAAAAGGACTAAGCATATTGACACAAGATATCACTTCATTCGAGAACTTGTCAACAACGGAGAACTCATCCTACAACATTGCAGATCAAAGGAACAACTTCCAGACATATTTACACAGGCTTTAGCACAAGACCAATTTGAGTATTTAAGAGAAGCATTGGGCATTGTAAATATTGATGTAATTAGTAGTAGAAATTAGGAGAGAGTGTTGAAGAAATTAATTTCTCTACCTACCACACCGACGCTTCGACTCCTTTCTAGAGAATTCCTTTCCACCGACACTCCAGATTGTTTTGGGAAAGCTCTAGATCTTTCATATGCTTCCATTTTCTCTATATAAACAAGCTATGTAACCATTTCACTTATTCAAAAATAAAAATCCATTTCACTGTGCATTTTAGAGTGTTCCTTTGCTTCTACCCACTCACCAACGAGCATCAATAAATAGGGACATAATTTCCTTCCCTCGACCAACAATGTAGGTAGATGCAGCACTTGCAGGGGCCTCACCTCTTTAGTTCATTCTAGCCTTCCTGTGCTGAGCTCCATAAACTAGAACATCCACTTGTTTCAAGTACATTCAAGAGCTCAAAACACTATTAGCTTTATGCCAGTCAAATATGCATGGGAACCAATAGAAAGTGGGGGGGGAGGGAACTGTGGTAGGGGGCTGGTAAGAGACAGGAAACCACTACCCACAACAGAAGAAGCACAAGCTAAGGCATCATAGGTAGCGGCTAAGGCAAATCCCTCACTGAAACTATTTCTTGATTGCATTATATATGTGCATATCCACCCACAAGCATCAAAGCACAACCTCAACATATGTCTTTTTATTATTATAGTCCTGACCTAATTCCCATATAGACACCACGCATGCTTCCACCGCCTACCTGGTTGATGAGAACGCATGAGGAAGTTTGTGACTATGCACAGAAATCAAACACAACACCAATTCTCTAAACACCAAAGTGCCAACACTAACTAGTTTGTGGGATTGATGACTCGTCTCCTTGGACTGCGTGTTTCAAATTTCAACTACAGCTGGAAAGAAATACAACAGTGAAAAATGTTGTTATTGGCAACAAACTTTGTCCAGAGCGTGGAAAGAATAGGTGAACCTATGCTTTTAATTAAATTGAACCATTATAAACTCAATAGATCAATACTCCATCATCCCAGCATCAAAAGAAACCAAAAACTCAACTAACCTACAAACACCCCATAGTTACCAGGCTAAGGTAGAACAAAGAAAATAAACCATAGAGCAGACCTAAGAAAGAATGAAGGAACGAACCAGGTAGTCCAAACTTTTTTGACCTCTCTCCTTCTGGGATATATGCATTTTGCTTCTCTTCTTTGCCCCAAATCTCCCTTGTACGTAGTGGGGGGTGCTCTTCGTAATACTCCATAGGACAATCTGCTCAATCAATGTAGCTAGAATGAGGAATTGGCAACCAAAAAAAAATTGGAATTGATAAAAGGGGTAGGTGTGCCAGCGGGCATTAACATCACGTGTTATGCTCATGGGTAGTATCGTTGTGGAGGCATGTTGAGAAGTCCAGAAAGCTCCGTAGAAATATGGTGGCTCAGGATGTGGGTACATAAATCACCTTAACACTACACTCCGTAGAAAAGATTTCTATCCAGGGCCACCCTTCTAAATGAACTAATGGTAGTCTGCTCAATTCCCATGTAATAGGGTATTCATTCATATATGGATATATCCCCATGTATGGGATATGTATCGGCATAATGGCCCAACCAAATTTTCATTTTGTGTATGGATGGACGAGATTGCCCTCAGGTTTTAGCAGGAGCAGGCCCCAAGGAGGCTAGAGCCAAAGGATACCAAATAGGCCTGTTGAGAGAGGGGTATGGGGGAACTACCTTCTTCTTGTTAAGTATACTGTAACCTCAACAGTCTGATAGTACACTGCCAGTTGTCCTGGCCAGCTGTACTTTCTATTTTTGTTTTTCTTGAGCCTATTTAGCTCAGCTATTTCCCTTTGCATTGTACTTCACTTCTTCATACATTCCAATATACTGTTCTATTCTTTTCTCTCTACATTTCTCTTTGCTTCACAATTTATCATGGTATCAGAGCTTCAACAGTAAGCCTCTTCACATAGGCTGGAGAGCAACACAATCCTCACAGCACAGAGCTTCATGGATTTTGAGAGCACGTGACACAGTCTCTCTCACAAGGTTTGGAGAGCCGTCTGTCATACTCTCGAAAGATCCTCGCTGGAAACTTCCACGAGGAAGCAGACTGTCTTACGTTCAAAAGATCAACGAAGGAAGCTTGCAGAGGTTGCAGAGCGTACTACACTGGAAAGAACGAGGAAGCAGAGACCGAGAAAGAAGAAACTTTAAAGATTCTTGCACATTTTTTCAAGAATCATCAAAGATTGATGAAGAAGAGTTGCAGAAAGGAAGAACGTTTAAAGAACTCGAAGAATTCATTCAAAATTGTTAAAAATTGTTGCAGAAGGAAACATCGTTTAAAGTTTTTTGAAATTTGCTCAAATCTGTCAAAGATTGAAGCAGTGAACAAAGAATCTGTGTATTTCTTTCAAATCTTTGAAAGATTCACAGATCTTTCTTCCACAGGAGCAAAGAACACATCTCAGGTTCAAAGAACAACCGTCGCAGCCGTAAGATTCATCTTGAGAATGAATCCGAAGAAAGAAACCAGTTCAGAAGGGACGAGGAGAGTGCGGAAAAGGAAAAAGAATTTCAGTCGTCAGATCTGGCACAGAGGATCGACAGCCGTTGGATCAGCGAGAAAGTGCACGAAGTTTAATCCTCTGGAGCGCACAAGAGGAATTCTGACTTGTGAAGTCACGAAATCCCAACATCATGTATCGCGAAATCCCGAGAGGACTTGTGAGCCGTCCATCTCAGAGGACAGGTGGCAGCAGATCCAAGTTCCATCAAATCGGCATTTCAGAGTTCCCAGTTTTGAAAGACCGTCACAACACAAGTTCGAAACTCACGAAATCGTAATTCTTGAAATAGCAATCAGATCTCAGCGGTCCATTTGACCGAACACGTGGCAGACATCGAGGAAATCGTCGGCATTTCGGCATCTGGGGTTTCAGGTTGACAGAGAAGTTGTGTCAACGGAGCATCTCAAGTCACGATATCCCGAGGAGAAATCAGGACTGTCCAATATAGGAGGACGTGTGGCGTAAATACGAGGACTCGGGAAAAGTCCCAAAAGGAAAGCGCCATCAGTAAATCGGAGATCGGGGAATCGAGGAGTCAGAAGAGCTCATCATAAGGGTTCACGAAGTCTCGATTCGTGATATCCCAATAAGATCTGGACCGTCAGATCACAGGAAGATCTGGATCGTTAAATCATCCAAAAGAAAATTTCACATTTCGGCAATTTGAAAGGCAAAAAACCTGAAAAGCCGGTAGCGCTTTAACATTAAGGTGCATGGTCACATTACACGGTGACTAAGGCCAATTCAAGGCCGATAAGCTCTTTTCAGCCATCGACAAATCGACGTTTCGGTGTTCGAAGGTAAATACGAAATTTCCCTCTATTTTTTCTACAATTTTTTTTTATGGCGTCGTCTAGCAATTTAGGACCAACCTAGGGTCTGATTCTTCTTGGAAAGAATTACGAGTTTTGGTCTCTTCGGATGAGATCATTTTTGCAAGCACAAGAGTGCTGGGAACTAGTGGATCTTGGATATGTGGAACCAGATCCAGCAACCCTTTTTGCTATGACCAATCTGCAACAAATTGCTCAGGCAACACAGAGGAGCAAAGAAAATAAAGCTAAGTTTTGGATTCAAAATTTTGTGGATGACTCGATTTTTTCAAAAATCACAGGCACTAGTACTTCAAAATAGGCCTAGGACATCCTTAAATCTTCCTACCAAGGAAATGACAGGGTCAAAACAGTTAAACTGCAGACCTTGTGGATGCAATTCGAGACTCTAAGGATGACAGATTCTGAAACTATGGATCAGTTCATGACCAGAGTCATGGGCATCGTGAACCGGATCAGATTGATTGGTGAAACCATAACTGATCAATGAATTGTTGAGAAAATTCTCAGAAGTTTACCAAAGAAATTTGAAATGGTTGTAACAACAATCCTTGAATCCAAGGATCTGTCAAGTTTTTCAACAGATGAATTAATTGGTTCTCTGGTGACACATGAGACCAG